>JAADXH010001035.1:0-14203 GCA_023337595.1 Globisporangium camurandrum | reverse complement strand
TTTTTGCACGTGAGGTCCGTGACAGCCGAGATCCCGACGCCTTGGTCACCCGGTGACACTGTCGCTGCACACACACCGCTTGGAGGCGGAGGAGGCGGAGGAGCTTGCGTCACTGGTATTTGCGTCATTGGCGTTGAAGTGGCTGGCGCTGACGTCGCTGGCTTTTGAGTCACTGGTGCTTGTGTAATTGGCGTGGCTGTCACTGGCGCAGTCGTCACTGGTTTTTGCGTCACTGGTGCTGGAACTGGCATTGGCACCGGCGCAGTGGCTGGACACGGCACAAAGTGTCCGGCTTGAACCGTGTTCCTCGTCTTGCAGTAGCGGCAGTAGCCGTTGTTGAAGCACCCCAGCCCACCGTTCTTGCACGTGAGGTCGCTGAACGCATAGATGCCAACGCCTTTGTCGCCAGGCGACACGAGGTCGCTGCACACTGCATCGACACTATGGATCAATAGTGCATTCGTAGCACAGACGAGCGCGAGAACCTTGATCCAGGACCGCATCGCCGACGTTGGATACGACTTTGTCGTCTCTCTTCACGCGTTCACTCGCTCTTATGCTTGATCAGGTTTGGCTGCTTGGGACCTTCAACAGCCCGCGCTCGCACTGATGCTGTATGTTTTCTCGCTTCCAGTTCTTGTGCAATCGTCGCCGGAGGAGAAATGGCGAATGAGTATGTCATTGTCTAGCGGCTCGTGCTTGGCTTCAGTAGCAGTGCATGGTTGGCGGTTGAGCCGTCGCAAACATGCAGCCCTTGAGGCGACGTCTGCATTGGCGGTTTGTCGCGACCTTTAGCGACAACCACCGATGACAAATCTAGCCGTTATGAACAGTACACTGAAAGTGATACACTGTGGCATCGGTAAATCTAGCCGTTAAGCGGTAGCGACTCATGGCACGCGGCGCTCTTGACTCTTCTCCTTTCTTTTTCTCTCTCACTCTATCTCTCTCTATCTCTCTCACGCCATCTCTCACTCTAGCTTGAACATGCAGCGCTGGTTCGAGTTGTGGACTCGACGCCGACACTTCACGACTCTGTTGGTGACTTGTAGTTGACACACACACAACAACGAGGAAGCAAGCGGATTCTCGAACCGACTGCGCGAGCACCACAGCAACTGCACATCTACCGCTGCATCATCCATTCGAGCCACGTGCAAGTAGCGAAGCAACACTATTCGATACAATTCAGTGTCAGTCTCGCACGATGCCGTCACAACCTCGATGCACGACTCGCTCGCATCGACTTGTTATGGTGCTTGCTGTCGTGTTTGCATTCGCGATCGCAGACAGCAACAGTGCACGTACGTGTCGGTGCCCGTCGCCGTCGCAACGCGCACTCGCGCTTGGTATCGACGTGATCGAGGACGGTCTTTGCAGTGGTAACGGCGGAAACGGCGTGAACACGACTGGGTGCTTTGGCAGCTGCTGTCGTTTCTGTCAAGTGTTTGACACCGCAAGGTCGCGCGTGTACTTGAGCTGCTCGACCTTTGAAGCGAGCAAACAGCAGCAGCCAGGTGAAGATGCGCCCGTGTGTATGGACAGCGTGTCGGCTGAGGACGCAAGTGCTGGAATTGCAATGATCACCGACGTCTCGTGTTTGACGGACGGAGGCGTCGGGTGTATGGGCGACAGCGCCTGCCGCCTGTGCAGGTCCACGAGTACGCCACTCTCCGCGCACCTAAGCAGTTGCATTGTGCTCCTTCTCTTTCAGCCTGCAAGATCATGGCCAGTCACATCAGCTTCGACACCAGCGCCAATACAAGCGCCAGCTTCGACACCAGCGCCAACACCAGCATTAACACCAGCGCCAACACCAGCATTAACACCAGCTCCACTACCAGCATTAGCACCTGCACCAGCATCCGTTTTCGTGACCCCAACACTCGACAGCGACGGTGCGTTGGAGACACCGGCGGTCAACGCGTGCTCGGCGCTCTTGATCGACGAGGCGCAGCTGCGTGCTGGCATTTGGGCAAGTGTGGACGAAGCTGCTTGCAGTGCCGACCCGACCTCGTGTGAACTCACCATCTGTCGTCGATGCAAGTTCTTTGCGTCTACAGCGTCCGCACACTTGCGCTCCTGTCCTGTCGACGACGACGATGCGTGGCTCCTGGCAGATGCGAGCACCACGCTTGCGTCCGACACGAGCGTGTAGCATGTAGCATCCAGTAGTACTGTAGTAGTAATGTGCCATAGCAGCAACAGTCAAGCGCAGCGAATGCAAGTAGGCAGCACTGCCTAAGCTTTATGATCGATGGCATCGTCATCCATGCACTTTCTCTCTTTTTGTGTAGCAACCGCTGTACATCGAGTAGATGAACAGATGATCGATCGCGTTCGTGTGGAAATGTCTGGTCTACGCGTCTGCGATGCTATCTATTGTGTACAGTACGCTATGCGTCCGTATGCCTCTAATGCCCAACAGACACTACCAGACAGTCTTCTCAGCTACCCGTGCAATCGAAACGTGTCGCTCGTTGAGACGTTCCGCCGCAAAAGCGAATTGCGTGGTGGTGAATTCGTGAGGCTCTTGCGGATCGTCGATAAGAACGTCGGGTCGACTTCACGCGATACGAGGTCGACGACGTCGCGTGCAAGTGCTTCGCGCTCTTTTCGGATTGCGTCGACTTTGTCACTGCGTGCAGCAATACTCAAAAGGAAGCGAACGTTCTCCACGAACGACCGGCTCTCTTCCAACACGCGAATGTACGAAAACAGCAGCAGTGGCAACCCCACGGCGAGCGCATATGCGTACGACGAACCGAGAAAGTACCACGTCGCTAGGATCAGCACGAGCCAGTGCACCGGCACGAGCACGCTGTTGTTCATTGGTGTTGGGGGCATGACACACACAATGAGTCAACACGTTGATTTAAGAGACGACATATAGAGAGCAACGTACGCAGCTGCAAAGATCTTGAACATTGACTTGGATTCGACGTAACCAGCTGCGCGATTAAGCTTGTGTCCTGTTCGTCCAATATTAGAGCCAGTGCGTTTGCGACGCAGTCCATTCTGCTCACGTCCAAGGAATAGCACAAACGTACCGATAAAGTAGTACGGAAAGTTGAGCACCAACCCTGGTGTTGCGAGTGGCAACAGCACGAGTAGATACAGCACGCGCTCGAGAAACAGCTGGACGACCGAATGTTTCTCCACCGGCTCTACCACCAAATCCTGGTCTTTGATCCGTAATTTCTCCAACTCGTTATTGTACAACGCGACTTTGTCGCGCAGCGCATCGACTTCTTCCTTCAATGCGGGCGTGGTGAACGTCGCAGCATCGCGTTCTAATAGATTCACAATGTGCTGCGTCAAGCGCACTTCGCTGTTTGCGTCGATTGAGTTGTTAAGAAACAAGCGCCGCATGACGCGCGCAATGCGGAGCGTCTCAAACTCCGTCGCGTTCAGTGTAATCGCGTGCATCTTGTGTTCCAGACACTGCGTCAAGCGCTTGACTTCTGCGTGAGGATCGGTTTCAAACGCAGCCGATCGAACATCGTCCGGTGTGATAACAAGCGGTGCGCCAAACTCGAGCATGACTTGGCTGCGAAAGTGCTGCTTGTTAAAGTACGTCAAGCCGACGGGGACGATCGGAATCAGCTGGTCGTAATGTGTTGCAAAGCCCGTTGCGACGCGCACGACGCCCGTGCGAAGCGACAGCATCTTGGGCGCAGTGTAGGATGTGCCTTCTGGGAACAGCAGCATGAGTTCCCCGGCTGCGAGCGTCGCCCACGTGCGTTCAAACATCCGGCGGTTCGCGACGTCGATCTCTGCTTGTGTGAGCGTCGTATCTTTGTCCTCCAAGCTGTCTGAGCCCTTCGGTGGGCGGTAGACTGGGACACACCCGAGGCGATCGAGCACGAATGCAAACAGCGGGTTCGCAAACATTGCGCCTTTCACCCACACGTACGAGTTGCGACCGTGGTTTGCACACTCGGTGATCACGATCAGCGCATCGACGAGCATGTTTGGGTGGTTCGGACATAGAATCACTGGCCCTGTAGACGAGCAAGTGCCGTATTGGAGGAGGAGGAGACGTGGTGAGTGAATGAAGGAAGACGGGGGCGAGAAGCACAGCAAGCGCACCTTCGCGCGGGAGGTTGTTAATGCCGTAGATCTCAATTTTGCGAAAGTACGTGTGTAGCAGGAGCCAGAGGAAGCGCGTGAGCATCGTGTACGCTTGCGTGTACAGCACGCCGAGCGCGAGCGCGGTCCAGAGCAGCGACCCGAGCATCTGTGTGTGTGTGTGTCACGTGTGCGTGGTCGAGTACGCAGAGCGGAGCGGGTCGCAGCAGGACAAAGAAATCAGACGGACGTTTGGCTGGAGCGAGCGTGAATCGAGAAGTGCGGGAATTGCTGGTGCTTCGCGTGGTTGCTGTCTGTGTGTTCTGTGAGAGAGAGCAAGCGCTGCACTTTTGGCTGTGACAAAGAGAGTGGCTTCACAAAGCTTGGCCGATATTTGATGGCCAAAATTGTAGCAAACTTAACACAACGAGTCTATTTTGCAGCTGATGACGCAGATGCAAGAGTGAATGCGCCGTGTGGGTGCGTCACGTAGATGCCAGAGAAACGCATTTCGTACGTCAGCATATTAGAATGCAATCCAAGTGAGAATTGGGCACATTGAAGTCGAGCGGAGCTGTGTTTACAGAGCACGGACTATTTACTTGAAAATCTATGTGTCACATAAACGGTGCAGATTGGAGCGAGTGGACATGTTCACACATAGAAAATACACAGAACGTCATATTATGGCGCAATATGTTGTACGCGTTAATACAATCTTAACTAAAAAAAAGTACTTCTAGATAAAAATGGACTCGTAAACTATATCTTACATTCTGGAGCGTGTTGCCTACAGCTCGGTAAAAGTCAGTTGCTGGGCCTACTACGCAGTTCAAACACAAGCGCCGCTGACGTCGCTTTGCCTGGTATCAAAGTACGGGTCTGATTTATCTACGCTCCTACCATTTTCCTTAAGTGGTATGTGTGGTTCCTTGGATGTGTTGTTGTTTTATGTTTATTATATGGATTCAAACTATATTGTATATTCTACATGCCCTTGATATATGTATATAGCATCGTGTACATCACATGAACAAAGCGACAGTTTCCATTTGTCATACAAGAAGCATACACACAACAAGAAGACACATGATAGCAACGATCATCCTCAATGCGTGGTTGGCTACTATTGTTCTTCCCGGCCACTTAATCAGCAAGTAGCATTCACATTTCCACGATTGTGTTGCACTTATTCGCTTGCGCTCTGTCCTTTCGTGTGCTCTTGCTAGTGTGAAGTTCTATTCAGTCACTTCCGAATCCACATCGTTTGAGCTAACAACCTACATCATACTTCCATCCCAAGCGCGGCAACAACCGCACTCGAGCATAGCAAAGGGACATCGCTGCAAACTCGAGTGATTACATCGTTGTTTATACGTTTTAGGCTGTCTTTGTATGCTGTGGCGTGTCTGCGCCGACGTATTTCGCTGGAGTGAAGGCATTTATGACGATATCTAGCAGTGATGTTTAGCACTTACAAATTATCACGTCGCACACACAATGCTTAGCGAGACGACACCCGATCGGCACGGGCAAAAACAGCGACGCTCAAGCGAGGTGGGCGAAGTGGCGAGGAAAAAGCGGCGCTTGTTGCAGGAAAAATACCGCCAGTGTCTCTGCATAAGTCTCGATGATGATTTCTTGCGTACAGCGACGACAACGAAGATTATAAACTTACGCGTTTTGAAGTTTGCTCACCTGATCTATCGAAATAGCTTTTACCTGGTCACTGTGGCTGTCACTATGGAAAAAACTGTGTAAATTCTAATTGCTTGAGTTACCTCGATGTCAATTGGTATATTCATCTTCATCATCTAATCTTACACCTAAATACAGAACTGGCATTCGACTCGTGAAATGGCGATACGACCAAATGTACTTGAATGATGCAGCTGAACATTGAATGTAATTTCCTTGGTACACTAATGTTTGTCACCGTACTTGTTTTCGTAGCAAATATCTTCTAACAATTGATGATATTTGTCTTTCGTCGCTGAATGCTTCGTGAATTTGGCAGGATAAAACTGTCTCTGTCGCAACCTGTTAATGAGTGCGGCTCCGCCGGGCGGCAGTTGCTGTTGCTCCCAAAGCTTTTATGACACACACGGTGTTTCTACTATGGCTTCAAAAGTTAGCATCAAGCATCCAAGTCAATGTACATCGACCACTTCTTTTGATCTAGGACAGGTGAGCTAGCCATTACAGCAATGCTATTGCTGCACGCGCCATCGAGCTTCATATTTTTTTGTGAATCTCCCGGCTGACGCGACGCAATTGCTGCAGCCACTTGTAGTGGCAGTTTTCAAGCCTTTCAAGATGAGCTTGCGACTTGCGATGGACCGATTCACTATCCGTGAAGGGGAGACAAGGCTAAACAAAATGAAATCGGTCGAACTTGTGTCGACGTCATGGATACCGGTGTTGCGTATATCGGGTTGTGGCCAAATCTCCTCAGTCAAGTAAAGCGCGCAAGATAATATTTCTATCTGGCGGCACCACACGCGATAACTCTGTTTGGATCGCTATCCGCTAGGAGCTGCGAACAGAAGTGTTCTTTCTTACTAGTGCTCTGGCGCGCAAGGGTATGTGAAAGACGGTAGATATGCAACGTCAACTTTTTTCGCCTGAGCAATTACAACAGGTTTGGTAGCATTTATGTATGGTGTGATGTCGGCCATCTCTGTTTCGTTAATATATTTGACCTGAATTGTCATTAACTTTGCATGCATCTTGTGATGTCAACCATGTTTTGCAAGCTATGCCGCATAGTATGCTCAACAGCCAGTTTATCGTTCATTGGGGTGAGAACAACGCCACAGCTCGTGCTATTTGCCTGATCGTTCTATTGAGGTTTTGTTTTAGCTGTCAGTTTTTCCTCTAAATTGTGGTTTTGTATTTTACACACACAGGCAGTAGCTGATCTGTGTTTAGTATGTTGATATATATAAATATAGCTTCAACTTTAGCAAATATGTTTTCTCATTGCTACGGCACATACATACTATGGATTTGCTAATAAGCAGAGTACTTTATTTGTACAAAGTCTACTGAATGTTTAGTTTGTTTGGCTGGACGAAACTGCTCGGCAATAGCGTGTCAAAGGTTGCGAGCAACACATCCGTCACCTCACGCGTACTCGTTCGCTTGACCCTGCTGCTTGACGCAACGCGTACATACACACACTCGACGCTATCCAAACCACATAGCAATGGGTGCTGCAACGCCATCCAAGAAACAACGCGGCAAGAAGAATGCTGCAGCTGGTGCAAAGACCAAGAAAGTGAAGGCGACCACCGCTGCCGCAGTGTCGACACCTGTAGTCGCTGTCACCACTGCAACCTCTATCCCCGTTATCACTGGAAAGAGCAAGCACGTGAAATTCAACGAAGATGGTGAGAAGGTGCTCAAAGGCGGCGCAGCGATGCAGAAGAAGCGCGCGCTCGCAAAGGCAGCAGCAGCAGCAGCTGCTGCAAGCAAAGATGCACCGAAAGAAGGCGGTGGTAAATCCGACCGGTCACCCGAGATGATCCAGCAAGCAAAGTACTACCTCGATCACTGGGCGCGACGCAACGAACCGCCACGCGACGGCGAGCTGCCGTGGAAGTTCAAGGTGCGTCGCGTCGGCCCTAAAACGCTAGTCCATCAGGGACAGTCTACTCACCAACTGCATGGCTCTCGCTCTCTCTGCATGGCTCTCGCTGTTGTCGATGCGATCACCTATGAATAGAAAATGAAGCAAATGTGGCTCCTGCGGTGGCTCTACGAGGCCGACGTCCTCCCCAAGTCGATGTTCACGAACGCGCTCGAGTATCTGAGTGGCATTCAAGGCCAAGCGCGGCAGCGCGTGCTCGACGGTGCGCACGAGATCATTGATGCCGGTGTCCCCGAGCGTCCAACAGTAGCAACTGCAAGCGACAACGCTAAAGCCAAAGCGACGGAGGACGACGAGGACTTGCCGACGCGCCTCGCACGGCGACGCTACAAGCGCGCATTGCAGATCGCTGAGCGGCTGTCGTGATGCGCGCCTGTGTCGATAACACAGACACCACCACACTGCTTCTAGAATGCAACGTTCCTCATTGTCTCTTTGCTCCTCATCGTCGCCTCACTGTCTACCCGCTCTCATGTCCTGTGCGTTTGTGCTGCTGCTGCCGCGTTCGAGCTTCGCAGTAACGAGCGCATGGAACGCTCGCCAGGGCACGAGCGTCCCATCATTTTCTACGCTATTCCTACTGACGTCGTCGTCCGCTTGCAAACGCAGCGGTGCGTCGTCGAGCGTTGCGCGGACAAACCACTCGTATGTCGCGACGTCCTGTAGCAATTCGAGCGTGACCGCAGCCGCGTAATCGGGCCACCAATACGCGCCAGTGCCATCGACGTGACGCTGCGCCATCGGCGGCGGCGCGTCGATCGCATGCAGCAGCGACAGCACCGAGATGTCGTGGCCACTGTAGACGACGAGCGGCGTGGCGCGTGCGGCATGCGTGACCGTGTGCTCCATCTACAGTGGGACGAGCATAGCGAACGCTGTGAGGCTCGAGCGAGCGCACAGCCACTTTCTAGTAGAAGACACACACACACACACACACACCTCTATCAGCATGTGCTGCAGCAATCGCCCGGCGACGAGCGTCAGGATGCGTGCGTTCGAGTAAAAGTGGTGGAAGCGGAGACTCAAATGGTCGATCGTCGCGTGGTGATGCGCTTCCGTGCCAGCGATGAGCGGGATGTCGTGCGCCGTGCGGCAGACATAGTAGTCGGCTGCTGCCATCCACGTGAACGGCGCGTTGTGAAACAGCGGTAGCAGCTGCTGGAGCTCGCGCTTGCGTGGTGCCATCGCGCGTTCGTGCGCCGCGAGCTCGTCGTTCGTGTGTTCGAGCGCTGCTTTGAGCTGTGCGATCTCTGGGAACAGTGCGTACGCTGTTTCGTACGAGTGTGTGCATCAGTAGGCACGGAGGTGGCCATACGAACGACATGCGACGACGTACTGTTGATGATGTCGTTGTCGGGCGCGAGCACCTGGATGCGCGGTGCGATATCGGGAGTGTCACGCAACAGACCACTCAGTAGCGCCTGCGCGCTGAGCTGCGTGCGTGTGTACGAGTTACTATAGACCTGCACGTCGGTGGATGCGAGCGTGTCGAGTGAAAACGATTCACGCGCACAGAGCGCTCGCTGTGTCGCACGAGGCAGCACAAACAGATTTTGTTAGAACGTTGGACAGTATCGCGCGACTACATAGCTACACACCAGCTTGTCGCCTCGTGCGCGCATCTGTGCGATGCCCGTCGTCGTGAGGTATCCAAACGGACGCGTCTGTCGTGGGTCGTGCACACCTGCTGCTTTCTCGACCGGGAACCGCACGCGCACAGACGCAAACTGCTCGGGCTGTGGTAGCGGCTGGTGCCAGCGCACATGCTCTTCTTGCTCAGCACGCGCGCTGGCGCCCTGGAATACGTTGCGCAGCGGTGTGCGGTCGCCGTGCCGATGCACGACCTGGAGCTGCCGCAGTCGCAGCGTCGTCATTTTGATTTGGTCGAGCGACCTTGATAGTATTTTGTTAATATAAAGTTATATATACTCGCTCACTTAGTCTCATTTGGCTACATTCGTATTCGTATGCGCCGTTACGGACATACGAATGGTCGTACTGTATATGCTGTAATAGCGATCGGCTATAACGCAAGTCTCGCGTGGTGCTGCTTGTCTGCTGCCTACACTTGCCCTACTGCTCACTGCCAGTGGCGGCAAACGGCAGACATGAACCACGGCGGTGCATCAACGCGAACAGCAACTGCAGCGATGACGACTCCGCCAAGCATCAAGGAGTCAATAAACACGACACTGTCGATGAAAGACGTCCAGCGGTGCTTTGAAAAGGTGCGTCTTGTGTACTGATTGAGGCTGCCGCAGTGCTTGTTGCCTACATAGTAGCATGCGTGGCACTCACACACCACGACTTTATGACCTTCTAGGAGCGCCGCGCGTTCCTGCGCGACCTCGAGTCGCTGCGGCAACAGCTCGTGAAGAAAGACCAGCACGCGAGCAAGAGTGCTGCAATCGCGAGCGCGCACGCCGTGCAGCTCAAGAAAGAGCTTGCGACGCTGCAGAGCGCGCTTGCACGCGCGGAGAAGGAGCGCGCGGCGTGCCAGCAGCAGTTTACACACACGAGCGCGCTGCTCGAGAGCGCACTCGATCAGCACCAGAGCGATCAGGACGCACTCGCGCAAGTGCGCGACGCACTGCGCGCGAGCGAAAAAACGGGCGGCGAGACGCTTGCGCTCGTACAGAAAGACGCCGCGGCGAGTGTTCGCGCGAGCCACGAAGAGCGCAAAGCGCTGCGTGCGCGCGTCGATGAACTGCGCTGTAAGCTCGAGACGGAGCGCAAGCAGTGGCAGAGTACGAAGCGACCACTCGACGCGGAGCTCGAGAAAGCGCGCGTGCGCCTCAAAGGACTCGAGAAAGAGCTTGGCGAGAGCCGGTACCGCGAACACGCGAGCCATCAGCTGAAAGAGAAGGTTGCGAGCGAAGCCGCGCAGTACAAGCGCAAGGTTGCCGACTTGTCACTAGCGCTACAGGACGCACTCGCGACACGCAGCGACCAGAAGCTCGAGAACAGTTTGCTCGTCTCCAAGATGAAACAAAAGTGGCGCGACGTCCTTCTGAGCCACGCGCTCACGAAAGAACAACTGCTGATGCTCCAAGAGGACTACACGGGCCTCTATCGTTCGCGCTCGCTCCTGGCGACGCAGTATGAGCAGCTGTACCAGAGCTTGCACGCCATGAAAGACCGCCACGAGCTCGCGTTGCAGCACAAGGACGCCGAGCGGTACGAGGTTGAGAAGCGACTGAAGACAGCCGGCAAGACGTGCGCGACGTGCCACAAGACACCGGAGATGAAGCTCGCCGACGACAAGCGCAAGTCGGATGCTGTGCGCGAACAGACGCGACTCGAATGCGCACAAGCGCTCGAGCTCGAGCGGTGGGACCGCTTCCAGGCGCTCAATGCGCAGTACATGGACGTCTGCACGCAGTTTCAACAGTGTGCGAGCGATCGCGAACAGGCGCAGACCGACGCGAGTGCGATGCGCGCGGCGCACGATGCACTGCAGCGCAAAGAGCGGGACTTGGTCGAGTCACTCGCACATGCCGAGCGCCGCGCACTCGAGCTCGAGACGAAGCGACAGGAGGACGCACAGAGCCTCGTTGCGAGCAAGCAGACGATGCAGGAGCTCATGGACAACCTTTCGAGTCTCACGGCCGTGACGGGTACACAGAGCAAACAGCTCCAGGACCTTGAGTCCAGCCGACGCGACGAAGCAGAGCGCGTAACGCGCATCGTTGCAGCACAGGAAGCGGAGAAGGCACGTCTCGAGCGCGAGCGGGACGAGTTACTGGTGCAGCACGAACACGTTGTGGCGCAGTGCGAGCAGCTCGAACGGGAGAAAGCGAAGCACTGGAACGAGATCGTCGAAGCGCAGCTGAGTGCCAACTTGCTCATCGAGGTGCGCCAACGTAGGCGTTGCTAGTGTCAGAGGTCTTACACACATCCTACTGTGGTGGATGGTCGAACGCTCTTCTGACTGACGAATGCTCTGTAGGAACAAGCGCATACGATCGACGACTTGCTTAAGACCAAGTCCCAGGCGCTGTACGTCGCGACGCCGTCTTCGGCTGCAAGTGCATCGCTCGATGATGCGTCTGCGTCGCTCTCGCAAGTGTCTATGCTTCCTTCTACGCTCCTGCCGGCGCGACAACACAAGCCACAAGTCCATCGCCGAGCGTCGAGCGCTTCTACGAGCAGCGATTGCCACGCAGGCGATGCAGCAGCAGCAGTCGCTGCACTCACACACGAGTGCGAAGTGCTGCGGCAAGAGCTGCAGGCGCTGCGATCACAGCTCGCGCACGAGCGCGACGCGCGGCACAGCGAACAGGACCGACGCGTCAACGAGCTGCTGCTCCAGATCCAGTCGATCGAGAGCGAGCGCGCGCGGCTCCAGCGCAAACTTGCAGACATGGCACTGACGATCCACGAGCTCACGTTGCAAGGCGACGAGAGCAGCAGTTGCAGCAGCAGCAACGCTGGCTCGGACAGTAATAGCGACAGCGACGAGGTCGTCGATGCCGACGGCGGCGGCTTTGACGACGACGACGAGGAGGAGGAGAGTGAGGCGCTTAGTGACACTGATTGCTACGTAAGACGAACCAACACACGGCCGCTGCGGCGACCATCTGCAGCATCCCCACGCGCAGCAGCAGCAGCGATGCGTATAGAGCCAGCGCGTCGGCACCGCACTGTGCATCCGCACAATCGCAATGGCTTCGTTACAGCACCAACATTCACACACTCACCATCCGTCAATGGGCGTGCGTGGCGACCAACAACCGACTCGCCGATGAGCTACAAGGTACGACTATCCAATGGATCGTTTCTTGTAAGAGTGCAGACATGTGCGGATGCTGCAGGAGTGTGTTTTAGAATCCATTGCTGGTCGGTAATATTCTCTCTCTCTCTCTCTCTCTCTCTCGTTCTCTCTCGTTCTCTCTCTTTCTATCCATCGCTCGTACATCGCGCAGCAACTTGCATGCGATGTTGCAGCGAGTGCACCGCTCGACACGCTGTCCAGTCAAACAGCGTCAAGACTACAGCGTCGCCAGTGTTCTGCTACTTGCATTTGATGCGCGTCTGCTGACGTGTGACTATGCGGCATCGTCGTTGTTGCAAGTGTGTTTACAGAATGAATGTTCTGTGTGTCTCTGGGCGCTTTTTTGTAATTCGAAACAACGATACCAGCGCCACACAACTTTACTGGCAATACAGGATGCATCACAGCGGAATGTCTATCGCGTCAACATGAAAAATAACGCATAGCAAACACCATCGTATTCTATTAATCATGCGTCTACACTGTATTATGCGTTCATCCGTCGCTCTGCCTCGTCGTTGTCTTTCGTAATGCTCGGAGGTACGACAACTCGAGCTCAAACACGGAATCCCAGAGCTTCCCAGTCACAAACACATGGCGCGTGACTGGATGGAGTGCAATGCCGTTCATGACTGCATCGTGGCGCAGCGACGAGTGCAGCAGCGCCGGTGTCTGGAGGTTCGAGACCATATTTGTGAGCCACGCCAAGTCGAGGACTTCGAGCACTGCGCCGTCTGTAGCGTTAATCCGCAAGACGTGATTTGTAAACCAGACGTTGGCAAGGATCTCGTTCGTGTCGTGCACAAACTCGAGCTCATTCACGTTCGTGATCGCTGCGCCACTGCTGCTGTCGTGCACGGTGATCGTACGTACGAGACGGAACGCAGTGCGTGGATCGACAAACTGGATTATGGCCGACCCGTCGCTGACGATCAGCAACGTACCGTCGGTCGTCATGCCCCAGCCTTCGCCAGTCGTCGTTGCAATCGTGTGCGTTGCAAGTAGCGTGAAGTTGTGCAGCGAGAGCTCGAGCACGAGTTTAGCTTTGTACGTGAGCGCAAACAGCGAGTCGCCGATGCTCGCAACACCTTCGCCAAACATGTGCGCGTCAAAGCGAAACTCGCGCTGTACGGTGGCGTGCATATCAATGGTATTGCTGCTGGCATCGCCATTGTTGTTGGTGTTGGTGTTGGCGCGTGCAAGTGTTGCGGTTGGCAGCGCTGGCAAGCCGTACTGCCGAATGAACGACTGTCCGTTCAATCCAGTCGACTCGATGAGCGAGTCGCCGTGGAAGAACAGCCCTTCAGTGAAAGCACTCGTGTTGTGGCGATGGATCGTCACAAGGTGCACGCGCGTCGGTCGTGATGTCGCTGTGCCGCCACGGCTTGCACAAGTGCACAGGAGCGCGAGGAGCGCGGCTGCAAGAACTCGCATGGTTGCAGTTCGATGCCAAGGATTGCCGAAAATGTTGAAATCGCAGTGACAGCAAATCAAGAAAAATCGTAATAAATACCGAAAATGAGACAAAAACGAGATAATTTGTGTATCAATATGTAATCTCTCGACGACGGCGTCGAGATGTCGATGAACGTCTGGCCGTTCGCAGGCGTGTTGTCACGCTCGTCGTCGCGAGCGTTCGACGGCGGGAGCAGGCCGGCGTGCTCCATCTTCTGACGCTCGTGCAGCATTGCAGCAGCAGGCGGTCG
>JAADXH010001034.1:0-14205 GCA_023337595.1 Globisporangium camurandrum | reverse complement strand
TCGCTGCTATCTTGGAATAAGTCTTGACAACGATTTCTGCACTGTAGTTTGAAGCTGACAATACAGGTCATGCTGGCAAGCCACTGAGCAGAGCAGCACACACTAGCATAGGTGTTGAGGTCAGTCCCCCTGTTGCTCGATTTGTGTACGCTTTTACTTGAGTTGAGTATGTACTCGACAAAGTACGACGCACGTGTATTTCACAAAGTACGAGTGCGTTTGAAAGAGTGACATAAGTGGACTTGAGTGGCATGTGCAGACGCAATCATGCTGAGCCTGATCGAGTCTGATTCCTTCTTTGTGCTAGTTTTTGTATGGAAAAGGATTGTATCGGAGCGCTCCTATTGCATTGCACTTGGTTCCCCGATTTCTTGTTTTTTGTATTGCAATGAAAAGCTAAAAAATATCTGTGCATGTAGCCACAACGATACCGTAACCTGTCAAGTTTGTCCGTTGTCATACTTTGATCAAGATGTTTGTTGTCTTAGGTGAGAATAAGACGACTGATTCGGTCGTGATACAAGGATTGTCTTGATCGAACTATACTTTGAGAAAGCCTTGATAGTTAAGGTACCGTGCAGTTTCTTGCGTGACGGACCTTTTTAACATTGCTTTTCTTAAACGTGAACTTTGAATTTTGCGCAAGTGTCATGATATAACGCTGTCGAAAATGGAAGTACATTTTGTTCAAAAGTAAGTGAATGTATGAGATGAAATGAGAAAAGAATAAAATGAAGCAGTACCTTCACTCACGAAGTATACATGTGAGTGCTGGTTACCAATACTTGCTCATCATATATATTGCATGTCATCTATATTTTTGCAGTGCAAAAGTGCAAATGCAAATGTGTGAAATGCTGCAAATCAATCACAATAGCATTTGCCGACTTTCAGGCACAACACATCAAACAGCACAGGCTGCACACCTTCTCGCACAATGACTCGGCGTCGCAGCAACAAAAACCAGCAGCAGGTCGAACATGCGCAAGCCCCCAACTCGTCTAGCACGACACCAGCAAACGGTGAAGTTGCTCCAGCATCCAATGCTGCTGCTGCTGACGCTTCTGGTGCGCAGCAATCACGGCGGTCGATGAAGCGAGCAGCCCGCATGAAAGAGAAGGAGCCACCAGCGCAACAGCAGCAGCACACTGCGGACCAAAAGCCCGCCGCGAAGGCGCCAACGACTCTTGTGTTCCCGCAGTCTACAGACGACGCGCCAGCGATGGACTTTGCGCCACCCCACACGCAGCTCACGCCAGACATCCGCGCGCACCTCGACGAATTGATCGCAGCGGCAAGCGCTGATGCTGCGCGAGCTCACCTCGTCGCTCACATGCAGCGCGGCCTCGAGCAGATCGAGGCGTTCATGCACCAGCAGCACACGGACGTGGATGGTGTCACACCACTGCAGTCGTTCGAAGCAGCAGTGGCGCGCGAGTCGGACATCTGGGCAGCGCACGTGCAATATGCAGCAGCGAGCAGCGACATGGGCGTGCAGCACCGTGTCATGCAGCCATCGCTGCAGCTGGCGCTCGCAGGCATGGACCTCAAAGCCGGTCGCCCTGGTCGCCCAGATGACGCAGTGTACGCCAAGTCTGCGTACGCGCGCGAGCACATGCCACGCGGCAACTTGATCGCTGCGTGGCGTGCGCCACAAACGAACGCGCTGCTGTACTTTCCAGTCGTGCGCGCGTATCGCAAGTTTACTGGCCAAGAGGACGACGGCGAAGTGAACGCTTCTGCGAGTGCTGAGTCGCTACTGTCGACGTTCTTCACGAAACCCAAGGACGCTGCAGCGCGCAGCGTGATCTCAACAACTAAAGAGAACGGCGAAGCAGGGCACTTGGCGGTGCTCAAGCGCAGTGACGGCGCGTTCGTGTTTGCCGTCGGGTCGAAGAACACGCACTTGTTGGTCCAGTCGTTTGACGACGTCGATACAGCGTGTGCTGCTGGCCGCAACGGACGATCGGACGGCAACGATCCGTACAAAGCAGCAGCGCCGCTCGCACGTGCGTTACTCACACTGCTCGCTTCTCTTCAGCCTATGAACCGAATGCTGCTGTGTGAATTCCTGTGGCAGACGCGCCTCACAGCGTCGTTTGAGATCCTATGTCCCGATCACCAGCACGTGCAGCTACTGGACTTTATCAGTAGCGACACGCCGGTGTTCTATGGCGCGTCGCTGCCAGCGTGGACACCGCCTCCTGGCGCGGAGTTGTGTGTGAACCCCGTGCTGCTGCTGACGTTGATGCAGTCGCTGGGTGTCCGGACAGTCGCGTTTGACGTCGTTCCTTATACATCTTCAGCTGAATACACCACAGCGCTCGTGCACTCGATTGCGCACACGTATCAGCACGAAGGGGCTGTGAACGTGTTTGTGGATGACGCGTGTTGTGTGATAGGACTAGAGAAAATCAAGACTGTGTGGTACGTGTCGCTTCGAGCGATCCGAGAGAAAGCGAAGAGCTGCTGCGCGAAGTTGCGGCCACGGCGACCGATGAAAGGACCACCGCAAACACGCGCACAGGTGCTTTCAGCAACGGAAGCGCAGATCACAAAACGCTTTCGAGCGATCGCTTCGTTTGTCAGCGTGCCACAGGCAGTTGCGAGCGCATACGCAGTGCTCGGGCATCGGTTCATTGCGTATTTGAGTAGCGAGCGCTTCAGTGACGACACAAGTGACGACGACATCCAGCGCGCTCGCGTTGACGTCGCGGAGCGATTCCCAATCGTCTGGCAAGAGTTCCTAGCGCATACAGGGTTGAGTGACATCATTGTAGTCGACGTTGAGGAGAAGACGAAGGACTAAATAGGAGTCGAACAAGGAGCCGTGTCGCTGAGGTGAAAATGTAGAAAATGTGAACGAGTATAGTATTGTGCGATGTACACCAATTCGTTTGTGCGCGTACGAACAACTATATGTGTGGTCGTTGCTGCTGTTGTGTAGATACAGCTGCTATTGCTGATACTTTGCCCAACGCTTTGACACGAGATACGGCGTTGTGAGTTTGTTGAGATGGACTTTTGTTTGGCAGACGTGGTGTCGTTACAGTATTGATGTCGACGCACTTGACTGCATAGCGGTAGAAGCATTCGCACGCACATTAAACAACGTCGTTGAACATTGCGATAAGCGACAGTGGTGCCAATGGTACGACCGACATGAATGCCGCCTAGACGCTCACAACAACCGCATTTCTTGCGGTAGACGTTTTTGCTACAGTTCTCCATAAATTGATTGTGTCGAAACTATTTATAATTGTGCAGCTAAATCAGCTATACATCGATATATTTACGACCTATGGTATTTGTTTTTGAGTTGGTCTTGCACGAATATGTTAGGCTCAATTTTCACCCTATTTGCGACAATAATCGTTATTCACCTGTTCTGGTTACACTTGGCGTGTTGTCCTTAAGGTATTGCAAGGAATTGTTTGCATTTGCCATTATTTTGCGCATCCCATTGTTTGTCTTACAGTTAATATAAATTTCAAATTCTAGTTATTCCTCTTCACGTCGGTTATTGTTGTTCTTAGTAGCACCAACATCATGCAAACTAATTTACAGAAGCGGCATCACGTCCGACACATGGAAGCCTGCCAACTGCACTTGTTGCGCGCCTTGCCCATCGATGTTGCGGAGGTAGCGCCGTGTGTCCCGACACTTCACGACCATATCAGTATTTCTGATGTATTCTCCAAATACTACTACGTCATGAGGGCACATCACAAGGTCTCTCTGTGCGTGTCGATTAACTCAGCTACGATGCAACACATGCAATTTATACATCACAAGCGCAAGCGTTGACAAGTACTTGGATGACAGCCGTATACAAGTACAGCTTATTTTAGCGATAGCGGCGTCCTGTCCGCTTTGTTCACAGAATCGATTGTTGCGCCAGCTTCATTCAACGCTTGAGAAGCGCATATGGATCCGTGTATGGCCGCATGATGGAGCGGCGTCGATCAGTCTGCTGCAGCCTTACTGTGCAATACGCAAGCGAGCGCAAATGCATGTAATTGCGTCGCTCGATGGCGGTCGTTACCTATACATGTGGCGATATTTGTGACGTTATTGTAAGAATATGTTTTGTAATTGTGGCTTAAGTTCTATTCTGTTTTGTAGCAGTAATTGTTATGTTTTCTTAATAAGGTGTTGTATTTAATTTTGCAGCAACTGCACGATTCTACACCTTTCACGCTCAAAACCAGCCATTGCTCAGTGAATATCAGCATCTTAAAATGAAATTCAGACAATTCATATTGAAGTTGCGATTGTCGTGATGCTTGAACTTGCGAATCGGCAAATGAAGGATATTTTTGTCAAAACCTGCAATTCAACCTCTATTAGTTTGCAAGCACATAAATTGATCGATAATATATCGGATTGTTATTGATTGCGAATGTGCATTGTATGAATTTAATTAAGCAACGGAAGAAATTCATTGCACAGTTGCTGAATTCGACCGTAGGTGTATACATTGAATGACATGATGTAATACAAGACTCAGCAAAGTTTTGTGTGTTATCTTTTGTATTGTTCCTGTTTTTGCAAAGTAATTTGTTTGATACATTTAGTGGGTACATATTAATTTGGATTTCGTATGTCAGCAAAAGGACAACTTTCGCCATCATAATGACTAAATCGTATTTGTGGCATCGTTTTCCCTTTTATAAAATAAAATTTAACCCAATAAGCAAAATTGTGATTTGGCACAAGAGCGATTTTGTGCAAATTCAAGTTTGGAAGAGTTGTATAGATCTGCGGTTAACCAGCTGGGGAGTTAAAGCTAACGCGTCGAAACAGTACTGCATAATGCAACAACACCAAAGCAGACAATGCGAGTTTGTGCGTTTGTTTACACTTTGTGACACAGCATACTGTGCTGATTATGCTGCATTCATAATTGTCGTAAGTAACTCGAGCGCACTAAAGACAAGATTGTGTTGAACAATTTCACGCTGAAATCAGATCCAAATCTTATCAGTTTGCTCGCTTGTAAAATTGCATTATAAAATAGGCAGTACCTTTTGTTAAGATCGTCAATTGTGTATGTGGAATAGTCAGGTTTTGCATTTGCCCGCCTGATAACCTGCACGTACAATACATACTTAAAATTTATTCTATTTCTGATTGTGACATACCGGTATAACATAGCATTGTGAGACATATGAGGCAACGTAAGAAAGAAGTATCCGTAATGCGTTTTAAGGTTGTTAGCTAGAAGTACTCGAATACACCATGTGCGAAATGAGTCAAGACCAAACAGTCCAGAAAAAAGCGCAAACAAACACGACATAAAAACACATGAGTGACAGCGAGTAGGAACCAAGAAAGGAGATCGAGGAGGAGAGCGACGCGTTCATAACTGACGACGACGACACAGCACAGGAAATACAATGATGAAGGTGCGGAAGACGGCTGCATATGGGCGTGGCAAGTTGCGCAAACAGGAGACATCGTGGCTCTGATGGTGTCAACGGAGCGAGATACCGACCGCGTCAAAGCCATCGAACGTTGCGACAGCTGCAACAACGGATGCAACAAGGGCGTGCGCGCAGAGCTGACTCGCCACGTGTGGTTGCACGCGAACATAACGAAGGAGAAACGAAAGGTGTCTATCTTCATAGCTCTCATGGTCTTCAAGCTCTTCGGGATGGATCCAGACACTCTGAAAAAAGACTCGACCAGTAACGCTCATAGTACTGCTACTACGTGTCGCTTGCGCAAAGTGTATGCTGAAGGCTTTAAGAAGATGTTTGACATCTCACACAGAACGCTCATCGTCTACATAAAGCAAGTCGCGAACGGAGACATCTCGGCCAAGCCTCACGATCGTGCCAGCAACCAGAACGCTGTTGCCATCGACGTGGACGCTATGGTGCGGTGGTTCAAAATTCTCGTCGTGATCGTTGCCGAGACAATGTCAGCTCGTGTTTGGTTGACAAAGACGACGGCGTCAAGCGCTATGTCGCCAACAACAACTGCTCCATGATACCAGCAAACATGACGTGGGAGTCCATCCGCCAGGAGTACCTACAGTATCCCAAAGACTCCCGCATGCGCTACACCCCGCCGTCTCTCTCGACCTTCTACACATTCTGCGCGATTGATTTCCGTTGATTAAAACCAGAGGTCTCAGTGACTAGGGTTGTGACATCTGCGCAATCTATCATACGCACGTGATGACCGCCCCGACAGCTGAACAAACAGAGATCTTTGCAGAGCACGTGCTGTCTGTGAAAACGATGTGGTGCGTTTAGGATACGTTTGATTTGACTTGCAAACTGTAGGATAGTTTTGATTGGACTTGAACATTTTGACTTGTTTTTATAGGATTGAGTACCGTAAAAAAGTCGCACGAGCCAGTTTGATGATTGATTTTTGCGATGGGTTATTCACAGGATTCATTGCTGCCGTGAGTTACAGATACACCCTCGAGCTGGCACCATGTGTCGTTGTTCTCGGTCGCCATGTTGGATGTCTATTGCGCCAACGATAAACGCATTTCAACTTCATATACACCGAACGTAAATGTGGGAAGGAAGCTAACGGAGTGGCCTATATGCTGAACCGCACGCTCGAGCTACAGGGAATCGTTGGAGGACTCAAGTTCGACAGAGCAGGGGACGAATTCGGGTGCAGTGGTATGTTGTTAAGCTCGTGGTGAGTACGACGTTGGAATCAGCAGAACCCAATTTTTGTC
Organism: Globisporangium camurandrum; assembly: GCA_023337595.1. Lineage (NCBI taxonomy): Eukaryota > Oomycota > Peronosporomycetes > Pythiales > Pythiaceae > Globisporangium > Globisporangium camurandrum. The sequence continues at coordinate 7,499 of JAADXH010001034.1, read as the reverse complement.
AAAGGCAATACGAAATTGCCTGCCACTGCTCGCTCAGGAACGTCTGCCGCCATCTAGCCAAAAACAACTGCTGGACAATAGACGCGCTCACCGAGACTGTGTCGGTGTCGAGCTTGACTAACGAAGCAATTGGCCTCGAGTGTCAGGATCAGTCATTCAGCGATTTTTGCGCGGCGATGCCGAGACTCTACAGGAAGTTGCAAAGCACCATATAGTACCAATTCTTTACCACGACGAGTGAAAAAGAAAGACTTTGTGTGGTGTTGGAGGGTCTGGATGACGAAGGCGTTTGGATCGACTTGAAGCTCTCAAACCGGCTAGACGCAACGTCGTTCTGCAACACTTAGAATGCAATCCCGACGTTGGAGGATCATCCAGTGAAGATGCAGTAGCGGTCGGACATTTCACAAACAGATCCGCCCATACGTCTCAAAAGACTTCAGCACGACGAGCTCTAAGCACCACCAACTGCCGCCATCGTAGATGTGGCTCTAAACGCGTTCATCGTGAGCGTCAAGCTCTAGACAAAGACGCCGACGATGACAACAGTGAAGACGAATCGAAATCGCATGCAGTGTAGGAGTGAAGTGAGTGATCCAGTTTGTCATTGCACTAGTGAGCGTATCCAAAGGCTTAGGATATTTTTCATCTATTGCGAGCATTTTGAGTAAATCTAAATGATACTATTGATACATAGTGTTTTGACTCCGATACTGAGTAATCGTACTAAAATCGTCTTGTTTATATATTGAAAACGTATTTTGGAACGTTTGGAGTACTGTATTTCGTGGAATAGAAGAGAATACCATCTACCCTCTACAGTTGTCCGACTTTAATAAATCTACAAATGCCACAATATTATTCCTGTGTATCATTCTGATCGACATCAACAGAAATATACACAAATAGGTGGTCCCAATATTGTGGAACTGCGATACGTAGTTCGATCCGAGTTAAAAGATACGTGTAGGTAAAAAAAACACTATTGATGATATTGAGGTGTTACCCAACTGTTTTTCACTACCATGACTTCTAGATCTAATCTAATCATGATTAAAATACTCATTTGTAGCTCTCTCAATGTAGTTTCAGAATACTACTCTAAGTAATAAACCTCAAACTCGAGGTGATCGTAACTTCGTCGAAGAAAAATTTCACAATGCGAATCAAAGTGACTTGTGTAGGCAGAATGGGACATAAAAGGATGTAAAGTAGTTATATCACTTATATATCTCAGAAATCAACGTCGTTTAGTGACAACATTTTCAATTTTTGCACGTACTAACAAGGTGTCTGCTACCGTCCACGCATTGACATCCAAGTATCGTCCACTTTCCATGCCACGTACTGACCACGGATCAAATATTCGAAAATGCAAGCTATTTATACGAAGTGTATATTAAAACTTTACATTGTGTTTGAAGACAAAATCAGCAAAATCTCCCCTCGTTATTCTTCAATACAACACTGCGTCACATGAGTGAAAATGAGAGTGAGTGAGTGCGTTAATGTGTTGTGTCACAGATAGTGAGTTTGTTGCTGTATTAGTGTCGGTGGGCGTTTAATTATCAAGAGAACCGCGTGTAGCTAACTGGCAATGTTGAATTTATCGCCTCACTCATCCACGTGACTTTATTTACTTGCGCACATCTGAATATTTCTAAGTCAAACGACCACGTATTCTCCACGATACGTACATATACATGATATTTGTACAATGTGTGATCACATTTTACTCGTTGCCAAGTCTCACGTCCACGATTTGACCACGTGTTAGACTTTAAAAAGTGGATGAAAAGTGACAAGATCCGCAAAAAAATGAGTGGCTATCATAAGCTCACGTATGGGCGGTGTTTAAGTGACAACTTTTACCTGAGAGATTCGTGGTCACTACGTGAAAAACTCGTGGACGCATACGTAGACCAAGGCAAGTGTACATGTAATTTATTTTGTGTTTGGTGTGAACCACCCAATACGAATCAAATATGACGTGGTGTACATTATAGTATTTGTGGTGCGCTGTTTTTTTGTGTGGTGTACGTGAAAGTGGTATATATTTCAGGTTCAAATATAGCACAATATATCGCCAAAGCTACTATCCCTCATATTTATTAAAGCAGTTATGGAAGCGTGGACATAACGTGGACAAAAAATGAACGATACGTGGTGTGTCCCGTCTCGGATACGTGGAAGGTAGCACTCGCCTAATATAAACTATGGCAATTGGGGCTTGCACACCAGAATTGTTCCGATTGACGCTGTGGCAGTAGCAAGCGCAGACAGACTACGCAGTCACGTTATCCAACAGATGTTCACACTTGCATGTATGTGTAGGAAGTGTACTTGCTTATTCAGCTGCTGCCACCCGCACTTCACCATTCTACGCGCCTCCTTAGCCACACCAAGTACAATAAAGCCACGACAAAGCTGTGTAAAGTCGGTGAGTACTCGTCATGATGATAAAACGAAAGCGATCTTCAACCTCAATCTCATATTTACGTGATTTGTGACGTCGCGTGGCGTCGACCACCTGTGATGCGTACATTGCGCAAGTGTTTGGCGACTTGCGATTGGACGCATCTCGAGAACCAAGATCCATTAGACGCAATGATTTTCGCGACGACGATCAGCAAAAAGCGAACATGATAATACGAGAGATTGTGGTGATCGGCGCTATTCGCTGAGTGAGGCGCATTGACTTGATTTTGTATAGCGGCAGCGTATGTGTGTCGTCTACAAGTCTAAACAATCATCTTTCTTTCTATTTCTCTTTCCCTATCTCTCTATTTCTCTTCTCTCTCTGTCTTTCTCTCAATTTTTCTCTCGATTGCACTCTTTCCCTCTCGCGTACGCACTTACATTTTTTACACATGACAGGTCAACCACCGAAAGTCGAACCGAACAGTAGTGCAGCTTTGTATGATGTGCTGCACAAGGCATTGTAATGTTGCCCCGCATGTTACCTGGTCTTATATTCAAGCAACTGCAACGCACTTGTCCACACAAGCAATAGTACAATCGGCATGCAACTCGTTCACGTACGGTTCATCGAATTATCCATTGAACGGCCAGTGTCCCAACGATTAACCCATCGAATGACCCATTCATTGAAGCATCAAATGATCCAAGTTTGTAACTAACATACCTGTTGTATCGTGTAGTGACTCGTTGAATGATCCATTCGTCAACAACCCAAGATCCCCTTCCTTTACAAAATGATCTTTGCATTTTGTGCGTGTTGTGTGCATTTGGATGTGCGTGCTGCGCGTACACCTTCTCATCTATCTGTGTGGGGCAGATATTTTGCAGTTACTTGTACAGCGAGCAACAACACGGAAAAGCGCAGCCGGAGCATACCGCTGCAAAGACACCGTCCAATGTCGACAGATTGGCTCCTGTCTGTTGGTGCAACCTTCTACAACTCCATTTATTGGACTACAACGCTCGATCATTTGCTTACCGCGCGTGTTATAACGATAGATAATGACCGATGAAGCAGCAGAAGCAACGGAACAGTACCTCGACAACGGCAACGGAAACAGTAATGTGATATGCCGCTGTCATACACGCCAGCACGCACGTGAGCAAACCAGCGTGACAATAGCTTTAGAAGGCGCTGTAGGCGGTATCAACGCACTGTGCAGCAACACCAGAGAGTCGTTTTGCACCAACAGATGGATACCCTTGATTTACTGGACTCAGCAAGTGTTAGATTTTAATCTGAAAAGGTCGTTGACTGTTTGATTTAATAACTTCACATTTGACACTTTTTGCACACACACTCAAACACCGTTACAGTAGCGCGCGGTTTGATCATAGTATCATGTTGAGCAGGATGCAGTCGCGAGCGTTGCTACTGCAGTTGTCAATGCAAAGCGTTTGGTCAAGCAACACATTGACGACGCAACGACGCGCTCGTGCCACGAACTAAACCAACTTACGAATGGCGCAAGTGCCGCGATGTCGAGTGCCAAGTCAGATGCCAAGGACCATGCTACGGTGACACAGCACAACAACGACGGCAACACACGACAAATAACCATAGCTGCGTCTGCTGAAGGAAATCGTCCAGCGCGTGCTCTGTTTGAGCGGCACACATTCGACCGTCTTGAGTGCGGCGCCGGACGCATTCGCTGACGAGGTCGTAAAAGAATGCGATGTGAGAGTGTGCAGCGACAGTGCGGGTCGTCTAAATCAGCTTCAATGTTTGCTTCGTGTAGAGGTGCGGCTGCTCACGTAGCACAAAATATCTGATGAAAACGCAACACAGTATACAGGATTTGGGACAACGTTTGATTCGACGTTGGTCCCAACATGCAATCCGATGCGCGCTACTCCTTGATGTGACCGATGCGCTGATTCATTTCCCCTCTACATGCTGGCGTAGGTACGAAAGAACTCAAACGCGCGCCTGATTACTTTTTTACGAAGTTTGTAGTCCTCCACCCGTTCAGTGACATCGAATTGTAATGTGGGAAAAGCGTACATTGCTTCTTTGCAATTGTGCGTAAGTACACGGCGGCGGCTATGTTGTGTTTGCTGAGAACTATGAGCGCTGCATCAAAGCTCGATGCATCAGGCGCCGCTTTAGTTTGACATACAAACGATTTTTGCTTGACGGACTGTCGAACAGATCGGTCTGCTCTCAAGTTCCCTATAGTTTCATTGAGTGTTTGAATCAAGCGTCATCAAACTAACCAAATTTGCAGCTGATACAACGCACCCACTATGTGGCGCATGCAAAGCTGCCTGCGAACGCTAAAGGCCTCCGCTGCAGCGATCAACTCAACGTGTCGGTCGCAAAACACAGGACTCGAGCGTAGAGGAAATCCCATGTCTAGCAAAAGCCCCAAAAATGAAGTGTGCGTTGCTGCACTCCCTTTCAGCGCAAGCGCTACCGCTGCGACAGCGTTTTGCGTATTGCCGTCGCTCGCGATGAGTACACTTTGAACGCCATTGCTGAACCGGTGCTTCATTTGCTCAGCTTCTACACCAAGGATGTGCTGGCCGTTTACAATAATAGACGAATCCAATGTATGAATAGGTCGATCAAATATTCCGTTTCGGTCGCTGTGGATCTCTGTTTTAATATGGTTGTTGACGGCGGATAGTTGCTCCAAGAAACTGGGAAGCAGAGCGATCGCGCTTTTATTGTCTGAGAACAGCTTGCGCAGCGCCGCTGCCTTTGCTCGCACGACAATCGAGGCGCCGCACCGCACTCCGTCTTTTAGTCGCAGCTGCTCTGCTAGTGTTCTGCGGATGCGTCGTTGTCCGCAGCTACTGATGCACTTAGCACGCTGCTGCTCGTTAGCTGCCTCTGCGTCGGACGAGCGCTTGCAGTACAGTTGGCGTGCACAAGGCTGTGTTCGGTCACGTGCCACAGGGCTTCATTTTGCGTGTGGCGCGTTCGTGGCACGTTCCCAAACCAAGTGCAAGTCGTGCAAGAGCAGACGTATTTTCTAAACGTACTCCTCCTTGTTGACACCTGCGCTCGCTTTTTTGCGCAAGCGCAAAGTATTGGACCGCCGCGGTCATGGTGGCAATGGTCTGTCATGATTGCTTGGTGATGTCCATTTTGTCCTAACTTGCGTCCTGATGGAATACACTACTGTTTGTTGTCTAAGTTATGTCAATAGACGATTGTGCTGTATCAGCTTTGTACGCGATATAACTACCCTATCTTCTTTTTAGGTCCCATTGTGGAATTTTCCATTCGATGCATTTGGTCTCATATAACAAAACAGCTCAATTGCTGAAATTGCACTTGAACAACAAGTCCAGCATAACGGTATAGTGAGAAGGAAAGTGAGGAGCCGAAGAGATATCTAGAGAGAGGGAAGGAGTGCGAGCAAAAGTACGCAGTGCCATGTTTGCCGCACGCGGCGTTTTGCGATGCCAGCCAATGTGATAGCACAGGTGTTGGTGTGGAAGCGCAGTAGGAGCGACGCGATGACACACAGTCTCCTGTGCATGTGTGATCATGTTGGTATTGTGAGTGACACGTAGGCATGGTGCTAGCGGTTGCGCGTAGACAGAATGCTCGCAGTAGCACGTGTATTGACGTACGCGTTTCTCGTCGTTATGTTGTTTGTTGTTTTGCTTGCTCTAATGATACGATGCGGATGAATAGGAACGCTGCTTTTGAGTCGCCGTAAACGACTTAGCTTGTTACGGCTGCGGAAATTGTGTGGCATTCTAGAATCTCTCTATTTTCCATACTGTGCTTTTTGATGTCTCGTTTTCGACACTTTGCGATCCTTGAGTCACAACTTGGAGTTTTCTCAATACTATTCTGTATTTATATGTTTTTTGGCTGATGTTTGAAGTCTGTGTGGTTTTCACAGTGGTGCGACTTCGTGGTTTTTGAATTTAGCAAGCGTACTGTATGTTCACAAGACAAAAACGTTCAACACTCTTGTTACCAAGCGCGCATTTCATCGATCGCACACCGTGTGGATGCATCGCCGTCTGTCACGACATGTGCTGTGGCTTGCTGTCTCGCACTAAGCAAGCGTAGACGACGGCATTGCACGCTAGCGCGCAGTCGATCTATGTGCGTGAGCTAGCGAGTGAGCGCGCAATCATCACGCATGGCGAAGCGCAGGTCGCCGTACGAGATCGATGCGAGCGGAAGCAGCAGCGAAGCGCTGTCGACGCTGCGCTGCGGTGGCGCTGCCGTCAAGAAGACGGCGTCATTGCGCTCGAATCCACTAGAGACGTCGCTCCATTGCAGTGGCGATACCAACAACAACAACGTCAACAATAGCAGCAGCACCACCACCAACATCAACAACATGAGCAGTACGAACAACAGCAGCAGCAGTCATGTCGTTGCCACACACAACACCAACTATGACGACGGACTCGTGCTCACGGACGCACAGCGCACGATCATGGACGCAGTCGACGCCAAACTTGCAGCGCTCGCAGCGACATCGAGTGACGCTCCATCTCTGCATCGGAATCACCACAGCAGCAACATGAACACTAGCAATAACAACCGCAATCCCAGTAACCACACGCGCGCTGCGAACAAGCGACGCTCTCGCACCACAACGCTGCCGTTTGGAGCAGCAAATGCATCGAGCACGCCACTGACGCCCACAAAACCAGTGTCGTCACAGGTTTGCACATAACATCTTTGCACTTACATGCAATTGTCCACATGACTCGCCCACACACATGAGCTTGTGGATGCATAACTAAGTACTCGTGCGCACACACTCGTACTCACTGCTACGCATACGATTACGACTCTTTTCACGTGCTTGCATCGCCATCTCACTGCATTCAGCTGAGCATCGACGCACTTGAGCAAAAGAAAGTGCTGCTGCCGTACTTGGACAAGATCGAGTACATCAACTACCAACTCCAGTGCGTCCTGCGTATGGTTGTGATATGTGTGTGTGTGTGCTGTGGATGGATATACGAGGTCCGTCGTGCATCGCAGGTTCGCTTGTGGTTGATGCACTGACTCAAGCACGGATGCATCAATGGAC
>JAADXH010001033.1:0-14213 GCA_023337595.1 Globisporangium camurandrum | reverse complement strand
GCTTTTTCTCAAAACGTTTTGTGTTGCTCAACAAACGGAAAGCACTGTCAGAATGCGTCTTCTAATTGGCTCATTCTAGCCAATTTTCAGTCTCAAAAGGCGAATATTGGTTTAAAATCACAAAAAAGTGGGTGTCCCTATAGCATTGGCCAGCACTGTATGTCAGATGTAGTTCTTGCAATTGAGTGAGGAGCACGAAATTATTTGCTAATACTTTACTGTACTTCAAATATTCAGTGAAATTCACTAACAAATTCGAGCAAATTCAACCTCAACTCAAACGCGTTGTCATCAGCCAAGATGCTACGACGCGCGCTCCCCCAACTCGCGGCAGCAGGAGCGACGTCTGGCCGCGCTGTCGCTGGCAGCTGCAGCAATGGCGCCAGCATGCTCCGCGCGCTCAGCAGCAGCAGCAATGCGTCGGTACAAATGCATCCGTTGACGCAGAGCCTCGTGGACGGCGTGCTGCAGGGCCAGCGCGCTGCACTCAGTCGCTCGATTACACTCGGTGCGTTATTATGTTCGTAATGAGGTAGAGCGCACACTGTACACCACTACTACAGTTGCTGCATGCGGCACTACATCATTGTCTGATGGCTTGCTTGCAACTAACAAACGCTACGTGCCACGCATGCATCGCAACACCAACAAACACACGCAACGACAACCGCACGCCAATGCACCAGTCGAATCGACGCTCAAGCGTGATGAGACGCAAGCGGAGCTGCTCTTGGATGCCGTGCTCGCGCACCGTCGCGCAACGAGTGCGAAAGAGACCGAGTTCCGCGGCCTCCCGACGTTCCGCGTCGGCGTCGCTGGGCCACCTGGCGCCGGCAAGTCGACGTTCATCGAGACGCTCGGACAGTACTTGACGGCGAAAGGCCACAAAGTCGCAGTACTTGCGATCGACCCGTCGTCGTCGCGCTCCGGCGGCTCGATCCTCGGCGACAAGACGCGCATGACGTACTTGTCGAACGACCCGAATGCGTTCGTGCGGCCGTCGCCATCGCGGGGGACGCTCGGCGGCGTCGCGCAGCACACGAACGACATTGTGTTGCTCTGTGAAGCTGCGGGGTACGACATCGTGCTTGTCGAGAGTGTTGGACTCGGGCAGTCGGAGATCGTGATCGACGATACGGTCGACATGGTCATGCTGCTCGTTCCACCGGCTGGCGGCGACGAGCTCCAGGGTTCAAAGAAAGGCATCATGGAGATCGCAGACGTGATTGTCGTGAACAAAGCAGATGGACCGCTCGAAGGGTGCGTTGTGTCGTTGTTTTGCGTGTTGGGGATTGCTGAATTGAGAGGCAGCAGTCGTTGCTGACGCCGTCTGCTCGTCTGTATTCGCTCACTCTCTTTGACTGCCGACTGGCTTGTCGTCGTGTCGTCTTGTTGCAATCAGCGTCGCCAAACACGCAGCTGTCGATTACATGCACTCGCTCCAGCTCATGCGGCGCAAAGATCCGGATTGGCAGCCAAAAGTACGTTTTTGCAACGTGTGGAGATGCCTGAAGCCAGTGCGACAGGAGCGCATGGGTGTTCATGTCCCACCTAACTCTCGTTGGGCTGTTGTGTTTGCGTGTGTGTAGGTCAAAATGTGCTCTGCGATCGAAAAGCGTGGGATCGACAAGGTCTGGGACGTCATTGAAGAATATCGTACGAGCATGAACGACCTCAACAAAGTACGTGGCTTTTTTGATCTAGTGTGGTTGCAAAAGTGGTTTTTGCTATTGCAATTGTAATTGGATTTGGATGCCACCGATTTGACAAAAACGACGACGCCATAGATTGCACAGAAGCGCAATGCGCAGAGCTCCAAGTGGATGTGGAACCAACTGAGCGAGCAGCTCATGAAAAGCGTGACGAAGAACGCGTCCGTGCGGCAAAAGGCCCTGAAAATGAACGACGATCTCGTCCGTGGGTTCATCAGCCCACGATCGGCCGCAGCGCACATTCTCGACCTGTTTTTGACGGCGCAGCTCCAGGACATTAGTAGCACCGGCAGCAGTAGCAACAAGCGCAAGTGAGACACAGCTGCGATGTCGTAGACAGTAGTCTGTAGACATGTGACTACTTTTGTCACTTGTGCTGTCGTTCGTGTTCGTCCGTTTGTCATTTGCTTGTAGCACGAGCGACTGGTCCGAGTGCTAAGCCGACATAACCAGGCGATTGAATCGATCGACAGATGCGACAAGTGGTGGTAAAACGTAAATGTATGGTATTGTAGTATACATATACAGGAGTGTGTCTTTGGTACAGCCTTGCGCTTTCGTGTGTCGCAAGTGAGATCACTATCGAGTAAAGAAAGAGAAGGAGAAAGAGGATCTAGTAGATGGACGACACGGACGGAAACTGCTCCGTCGCGAGCATCGTGCGGCCAAGTGTAGGCTGAACTGGATATTGGCCAGTTGCGGATGGCGAAATAACAACTGCTGAGTGCGCTGGTGAGAGCCGACGCAGTTCTGAGTGCGTTGCTACTGCCTCCTCTGCATGGCGCGTCGCACGACTGCCGCCACTCTGACGCTGCAGCAGTGCCGAGCACGAGAGCACTTGGAGCGCACACAGTTCGGCTTCAATGAGGCTCGAGAGGCGCCGGCGGACTGTCGGCGACACCTTTTCAAGCAGCTCTTCCTGCGATGGCAGCAGCGCGACGGCACTTGCATCTTTTGCGACCTTTGTGGCCTTGCGCTGCTTGGTCGTAGACGTCGAGCTGATACGGCTGCGCTTCTTGGTCGGCGCAGTCGCATGGGAGACGTTCAAGTGCGATGCTGCGCCGCTGAACAGCGCTGCAAGACTCGACGCCGGCCCGGCCAGTGGAAACGCTACGGCAGCTGCTGCAGCCATTGCATTGGCGCTGCTGCTGTTGCTAGCATGAACCTTGTCAGCGTTGACGGGAGGCACACATTGCGGGCCAATGCTCGAGTCCGTGTCGCCGTCGTCACCGCTGTGCACCGCAGCAGTGGATCCGTCGTCGCTGTAATACCCAAAGAGACAGGCACCGGCAGGCTGCGAGACTGTCGCCATCGTGGCGACGCCATCTGAGAGCAGCGGCTGCAAGCCGTTGTGCTTGCGCACTTCGTCATCGCGTGCGAGCTTCGCAAAGTACTTTTGCGCGTGGCTCCGGATCTGTGCCGACGTGCGTGTCTTGATCTTCGACGCAACTTTCTTCCACTCGCGGCCATAGAGCCGCAGACCAGCGAGGAAGCTCTGGTGTTCCTGCTCGGTCCAGCGACCGCCGTTCATGCCCATCTGCGGCTTGAAGCGCTCGAGTCGAGTGGCTTTGGCCGCACCAGTGAGCGCAGAGATGCTCGCACCACTTGCTACCGCTTCTGCGGTCAGTGGTCGCGCAATGGGTGACACGATACCTGTCGCCGAGACCACTGGCGGCACGGACGGCGCAGTCGTCGATGCAAGCAGCAGTGTCGACACAGCAGGCGAGTGCATCGAGATATCCTCATCAAGATCGTCGAGGTCAAGGTCGTCGATATCAGGAAACGGTGCAACAATCGACGCGATCGAGTGCGCGTGCGGCGTCTCCGGCTTGGTTCGAGGCGTCACTATTGTACTTGGCGAGGATGTATCGTCAATGGTGATACCCATTGCAAATGGAGTCACAGTCGAAGTCACAGAAGCACTCGATGTGGTTGTAGTTGCTGCAGATGTCGTCGCGGTACGTGGCAAAGGTGGAGCGTTTGCTGTTGCAGCGGCGGCGACGTCGACGTCCATTGTTGCAAAGGATCGGATATGTTGCGAGATGATCTGTCTTTCGGTGGCGTGAAGATTTGCAATGGAGGCTTCGGTTTGAAGTTGTTGTGTATCGCAAGGGTACCAAGCTTTTTCGCAAAACGGTTTTGACAATTTTCAACGGCCATAAATAAATTTTACGTAACTGACGACCCTTCACAAGATTTGCTGCATAAATAGATCAGAGAGTTAAAGCAGTTACCGGGGTTCTCAGGTCGAAGCCATCTTCACGCTGGCCATCGACACCGGAATAGTCGTAATTAACTACCTGGTACACAGTTTGCCAACTACGTACAGCATCTGACAGCAAATTGAAGTAGTTTGTATAGGCAAGGACATCCATTTGTCATTTCATTATTCTATCATTCTACACAAACGCGTTCACTGGCGGATCGCCGCCACTGTTACTGCTGTCAGTGACAAAGCGCACAAACGGGCCCGAGTCGAGGCCCGACCCCGCGTGCGCGAGTCCATTGTCACTACCGTTGTCGTCGGTATTATTGCCCGAGTTGAGCTGCTCATCGCTGTGACCATTCGCGACAAATGCGTGCTCACTATCATCGTCATCTTGCTCGATGAAGCCAATAAAGTCGATGCCGTGCATCTCTGCGAGCTCCTCCCACAACGTTTGGTGCGACACCGACAGCGCACTCCACTCACTGTGCCACGTCGCCTTGTCCCAGCGCTCGCGCTCGGCGACCTCAGCGCGCTTCGCATCGACAAAGTACCGAAACCCAATCGACTCAGCACTGCTGTTCGTGCGGTGCGTTGACGGCCGATCCCTCTGGAGCTGCTGTGGATCGCTAAGGCTCGAGCGTTGCTGCTGTATGGACGGCAGCAGTGCCGACACATGTGTTGCGTAGCGGAGATTGTGCGAGGGGAGCTGCTGTTGCTGCGCGTAGTGCTGCTGATTTTGCTGGTCGATCGTGTCAAAGGGGAACAGGTCCGAGCCATTGCCAATTGCGTCTCTCTCACCATCGTTGCTGCCGACGTAGCGACCACCAAGCCCTGCACCGCCATTGCCGTCGTGCACACCCCACGTGCTCGATACATTGCGCTCGTTCGCGTCCACGCGACGCTGCTCGTCGTCATCATCAGCATCAACAGCGACGCTAGTCTCATCAACGTCGTGTCCACTGACGTCGCCTGCGAGCTCTTCCCACAGCGTCTGGTGCGGCTCCGACAGGTTGTTCCATATCGCTGCGATCTCTCGGAGCGACAGGCCGTCGTGCTCGCGCCACTTGGCGGCCAGAAAGTGGCGGAACCCGTGCGACTTGGCTCGTGCGCGTGCGCTTTCATCCTCGCGCTCCTGCGTGCGCTTGAGTCGATACGCGTGCATCTCGCTGTCGTACCGATGCGAGTCAGCCATCGCCATGCGCTGGTACGGCTCGCGCTCCATGTCCCCCATCTGCCGCCACATGCGGCCACACAGCGCAGAGCACTCGTTGTGCGACATGTCTTGCGTTGTTGCAAGGATCTCAGCGCGGCGCGACATGTACATGAGGTTGTACGCAGTCTGCGGCCGCCGCGGGAGCTCGGGGTGCGTCTTTTTGCGCCGGCTCTTGCTGACAGCAGCAATTAAAGCAACAGCGTCGGTCGCTTTGCGGCGTCGTTTGGTCGAAATCGACTGATCGCACGCGTCACCACTGTCGGCACGCACCAACGTATGACGATCAGCACTGCTGCTGCCATCACTGCTACTACTTGTACTTGCATTCGCGCTGCTGGGATGCGGCACGTGCTTGCTCAAGTACGTCTCCATCTCGCGCTCAAATCGACTGGCGTCGCGTGCGGCTTTGCGCACAAACGGCGCGCGGTCAGTCGCACTCAGTGCTTTCCACGCGCGTCCAACGTGTTGCATGACGTCGTTGTGGCGCAGATGCGGCTGCTGGCGCTGGATCGCGTGACGTTCTGCGTCCAAGAACACGTGGTACGCGTTCATCGGCAGCCGCGGCGCATGTGCGTCGCTTTGTGCAACGATCTTGAGTTCGTCGAGCCGCTTGTGCGTCGCATTCGTTACATTCGTTGGGAGGTACGCAGGCGGCGTGTACGCGCGCATTTCTGCCTCGTATCGCTCTTGATCTTGCGTTGCGAGTGCGCGCCACACGCTCTTGTCGGCGTCGCTCAGGCGCTTCCAGAGCTGACTCATCTCGACGCGGAAGTCGTTGAGCGTCATGTCAAGTAGCGCAAAGCTCTCGCGATTGTGTGCCAAGAAGAGCTGGAAGCCGGTCTTTGCGGCCGCTGGCGCGTACGGATCCGTCAGTGGCTTCATGGTCGATAGTGCAGACGCAGCAGCAGCAACAGCCGCAGTGCTCTATGTGGATATGGCACACAAGGAGCAGACACAGTGTGAGTCGAGATGGCAGTTGTCCGTCCGACACGTTGCACGAGACCGTTAAGCAGCGTCAGGCGTCATGTGGTTGTGTAGGAAGATACAGAAACCCACGAGACGTACGTGTGCAGACGCGTGGTACGCAACCATCTCTTGCTCGTATCGAAGCTTGTCTTGCGTGGACATGGCTTTCCAGATCTGCGTATCAGCACACGAATGAACGAGTGAGTGGACGGAGAGAGAGAGAGAGAGTAGCAGAACTACAGTTAGTGCAGTGTGTACAGACAGAGCTGCAAAGTCCCATCTGCTTACGCCCAATCTATCAGACGCACCTCACGTTCTTCTTCCGACAGCGCTTTCCACTGCCGACCGACCGTCTTCGAGACGACAGTCGGGTCCATGTCAGGGTCCTCGCTCAGGAGCGCCTGCCGCTTGCTCTTCCAGTAGCAAATGTAGGCCGTGTCTGGCGGTTTCGGCTCATATTTGCTCCTCTTGCGCTTGAGCGGCACGTCCACCTGATGGCGCACGAAGAAAAAAACGCATCAGTTACTGACTACACGACACGCTATGCCACAGCGTGCGACGTGGTGTTGCCGTGGGCTCTCACGCATACATGCGCAGTCGCTCTCACTTTTGTACACACGCACATACCTTCTCAGCACGCCGCTTTTCAAGGTACTGCTCGAGCTCGGTCTGAAACCGCGCCTTGTCAAACTGCGCGAGCTCGACCCACGGCTTGCGCTCGTGCTTCGTGAGTGCTTTCCATTGCCGTCCAACCTCGACCGAGACCTGCTGCGGGGTCCAGTCGGGCGATAGCGTCGTCACATCACTGCGCCGCGCCAGGGAGAAATGCAAGTACGCGTTCTTGAATGGCTTTGGTGCGTCTTGGTCCACGCGCTGCCGCTTCTTCGCAGTGCGTGCGGAAGGCGTCGTAGTGGTTGCCGTTGTCGGCGTTGTATCATCCACTGGCACATCCAAACTCTCGCCACTGTCACTGCTGTCGCCCAGCAGATCCTCCATGAGCACCATATTGCATCGACGACGCGCTTTTGGTGCACGTACGTACGTACAATCTCTAGATCGGCGTACGACACGATGCCGAAGTGTCGTGAGATAACGTTTACCGATAGCAGTTGTGATTTTGAGATTTGCTAATGTGTGCTTTTAAATCTATTTCTTTAGACAAATATTTATGCTCACCTCTTTCACATCATTTGTACTAGGATGACTGCAGGAGATCGATCATACAACGTCGCAACATCAACTATGGTAATGATTAGCTATCCTACGCCAGGACACACAAACTCGGTTGTCTATATCTGTGGTTCCATCAGCAGCGCTCTCATTCGTAAAACTCAGTGACCTTGTATCTTGCGGATCGCAATCGCAATTGCGGACCCACAGATGATGAGCGCGCCGACTGCGCTCCACGAGTTGATGTGCTCACGCAGGAGCACAGTGTCCCAGATAAACACGAACACGACGTCGAGGTACCGCATGACCGAAGCCGTGCCAGCGCTCTCGAGCTGGAAGCCGCGCGTGAGGAAGAGCTGGCCGACAAAGCCGAGAAAGCCAGTGCCAAGCACTGCGAGCCACACGTCCCACGACATGACGAGCACAAACGACTGTAGTGTGGTGGTAATGTACACAGCAGCATAGGAGTTTGCATTGAAAAAAGGTAGGAGAAACAATCAGTGTGAGTGACTTCAAGTGGTTGCTAATGACGCCTGTGCGATGCAGCGCAGATGCACTCAATGGCAAAACGTACCTGCTCGACGACCAGCAGCCATAGCAGCGGCAACACGGTCGACGTGAGCAGAAAGTAGTTGATCACGACGAGGTAGTAGACCTCCTGCAGTCGGCGCATGCTGACGTACACGACCGCTTGCGCTGCAGCACCGAGCAGCGCACAGCAGATCACGAACGGCGACCCGTCCGTGTTGGCAGTCGCGTGGTCGCTGCCAAAGAGAAACGTCGGCCGCGCGACGCAGATGACGCCGACGAACGAGAACAGTGCGCAGCCAAAGTTGATTGCGTCAATCTTCTCGTTCAACACGACCGAGCCCTATGCGTGTGATGTGGCGAGAGGATACGTGCATGCGTAAGTGGTCAGTCGTCGCACCTGTCTATTGAGTGCATCGCATCTAAACGCTGCACGTACCAGCAAGAACGTCATGACTGGACTCGTAAAGATGAGGACACTGGCGTCTGCGAGCACCATCTGCTGCATTGCGTAGAAGCCGAAAGACATGGCGCAGCAGCCGACGACGCAGCGGATCGCGAGTGCTGGTCGATGCGCCGGCGCAACGTACAGACTCACGCCAACGACGCGCACTGCGACCTGTTGGTACAGAAGGTTCATGACACAGTGAATAGACCAATGGTACACAGAGCAACAGAAGAAGTAGTTGCACTGAGCGTGAGTGTGTCTAGCAAACACACAAGAGCGTGCAGACAAGCGATGCGCATCACACGAACACGACGTACGAGATTAAGAAGAAAAGCAAAAAAGGCTCTCCAAAACACGGTCTCCATCGAGGGGATACTCTTGGACGCGTACTTGATCAGCGTCGAGAGCAGGCTGAATGTGAGCGCAGATGCAGCGACGAGACTCATGCCGCGCAGCTGCGCGGCTGAGAGGTGTGCGTACCATTCGTGCAGGCGCTGCGGGATCCAGGAGGCGTCATGGTTCGCAGTGTCGGTCGCAATGCGCGGCGCGAGCAGCGGCAGCTCCTCGCGCTGCTTCACGGCAATGCGTCCCGATTCTGCGGCAGCAGCATCGACCACATTCGCAGAAGCAGCTGTCATTGTGTGCGTGCAAACACCTGACGCTGTTTGAGCCTGCTGTTAAACCAAAAGTGATGGAAGCGAGCAGTCGCACATTTTGCTAATCAAAATTGTCACGAATGCAGATTGGAAGACAGTGACCGACTGCACACACATCACAAGACGCAAAGCAATCTCGATACGACACGTGACAAGTAAAACTTTAAACCCTAGAATGTCTTAATACTCGAACAGAGGAAACAAAAAGTTGGAATCAAAACCACTACGGTTTTGAAGTTCCTACGTGAACTCATCAAATAGTAAAGTCACAGTTTCAATCTAGAGTACATAGGGTTTCAATATAGGGTACATAGGGAACTTAAACCATAACAAGTCCGAGCCTGAAGCAGGCCACAAATGAGCAAGGAGCTCAGGTCCACAAGCTAATAATTTCCACGATACAGTTAGTACAGCCAAGGTTACGATTCACTTCAAAAATCGATTGTGCAAGTGTAACTTTACGACTCCAGTTGGACTGATTAAGTAACGTAATGTGATAAGTTGCTTGTGGTATCATGTGACATGTCAGGAATCAGATTGCGAATACCAGAACGTGTTTCCTGGACCATTCTGAACGGTACAACTCATCGCTTGTAAACGCGCACACTTAGCATTATGTATGACACTTGTGTGATTGTGTTGCGTTGCATGTATGGATGTTGTGTGTAAGAATGATGCGTGCATGTGTGTGCCAAATAAATGGTTGGAGCTCACGCGCCAAGTCTGCCAGCGCTACCATAGTGTGTGGTCGTGTTTATCATAAACAATGAGTCGTTGCGGGTTTCAAACCCGCACCCATGCGCGTGTAAAGCGCGCTCGTTTACGATCCCACAACATTCATCGTAAGAGTTTGGAATACTAACGCAATTGACACACATTTCAGTTAGCTACGCAAAAGAAGACATTCTTAATCATATAGTACACTTCGCGTTAAACAGTGTTCGCACAGAAATATACACACGCACAAAGCGTACACTAACATAATCAGAAACAAGTAACAGCACATGTATCAACAAGACATAGGCAGCGTCACTAGAACCCAAACAACGCGTGCGTACCTATCAAACGGTGTGTGAACAAATGAATAATATGAACACATGAGTATGTATTGGTATCATAGATGGAGCTAGTTCACTCGTGCACTACGTCTAACCCATCGATATAATATGCAAACAGGTATGTTAGATCTTGAGTGTGTTCTTCAAGTTGAACTCAGCCACAAATGCAAAGAGTATCTCGTCGACAAACATGTCAAAGTAGTCTTTACCATCCGTTGTGTCTTCGTCTCTAGCATGATGGTCCAGACTGGTGTCGAGACTGTTGTCGATGGGTGTACTGTCGTCATCGGCCAGTTCGCGAGCGTACTCTTCGCCATCAAGATTGTAAAGGGGTAAACGCCTGTGAGCACATTATTGCTGTCCAATTGGTCAATTGCACGCTAGATCGAATCTTCGTTGCGGTATACAAACTGCTGTGTTTAGAAGCTGTGGCACATTTGTCGTGCAAGGTTGTACAAATGCTTCAAGTCAAGGTGCTTGGCAGCGTATGTCACGTAGATGTTGCGGCAGTCACGAATCGTCACTTCGACCCCGAACTTGTCGGGGACAAGCTTCTGAAAGCGAGATCGTAAGTGGCGCTTGGGTTTGCTGTCTGCACCAATGAACAAACTGTTGTCGTCGTAGCGCACTATATCGAGTTCGTTGCAAGCATCAACAAACGCTCTAAACTCTTCTTAAAAGAACGGTGGTAAAGCAACAACAGCACTCCCATACGTCAATGATGTTTTGTGCTGTCCGACTCTCATAACCGTGTACTTGTCATCTCTGAATGTGATGTTGTCGGTCTTCATTGTGTTGTACACTACTGCGCGTTGAGGGGGAACACTAAAGTGAAGTGCAACCAGGATGTAGCTGCGCAGATCGATGTACATGTTCATGATGTCGCTACCAGTTGCTGTGGCGATATGAAGTCATGCATGAACGGCTTTGTCGCAAAGTTTGCCTTTCAAGTATTCAAAGAAATCTGGGGCCTGTGGCAAGATTTTTTGTCGTACCTGGTAGCGCGGAGGACGGCAGCGTTGACGTTTCGCCCGACTTGTTCCAGCGCATTCAATGTTCCCTTGAATTGGGTCTGCTCAAACGCAATGATCTTTCAAGTAGATAACAGTGTGAGGTAGCGAACGTAATTACTGAACGTACTGGTCCCGAGAACTCTATCATCTGTAGCCTTGCGTAATGTATCAATAAGTGACGAAAATCTCGGGACACTAAACATATTCGCGTACGTGTTGCTGCGGTTCATGCGGTAGAACAACTGCGTGTCGGAGAGTTGGTAGTGTCTCTTATTCTTTCCCAAAACAGTGTGGAACTTCGCCCTGTACGATACTGGTGCAGGTATGGCGCGTGGTCTTCCAACTGATCCAGGGTTGCTGATCCATTCATCTAACGCACTCATTGTCGTGTTGACATCAAATATACTTGGTGTATTGCGGCGACTACGTGTAATACCCGTTGGAATGGGTACAAACACAGATTCGGGTGCGCGTGTACGTGGAGTGTCTGCGTCACTATCAACCATCGTGTCTTCGGCTACATCGTTGTCACCATCGATAACAGGTTCAGTGTCTTTTGGATGGTCAACACACTTGACTTCGTGCTGATACACGTAATATTTTTGAAAAGTCTTGTTGCAATGTCGGCAAACAGGATCGCGCTTGTGGATGCTGAGATAGTTGCGCAACGATTGCGCGGTTAAAAACACGCGTATCGTTTCGCATATCTTACACACCGACGCGTTCTGATGCTGCGTCTTGACGTAGCGCGCCATTGTGAACGTACTTGTAAATCTCTTCCCACATCCAGGGTGGAAGTAGCATTCGATGTTTTTCATAATTGCAAACCACTAATGCTCGCCGCAGCGTGAACAGGTGCTTACTCAACATGACCTCGCTGAGCAACACGGTGTGCAAACATGGTTTAGACCATACTTTACAAGAATCGGTAGTGGGATTCGAACCCACAATCATTGGCTCGAACAGCTACGCTGTCGACAATTGCGCTACGCTGCTTCATAGCTTTGGTGGCGAAAAGAAACACACTTATGCAAATGATTTGAGGTACTTTCGAGCAATGAAAGCCACCCATTTTGACTGGGTACTATGATTTTTTATATGATCTAATACACTCACTTAAGCGGTCCCGTCGACTGAATTATGGTAGAAGTCGCAATACATATTTGGACACTCGCCAAAATGGATGGTTTAGCAGCTTAGAGGTGTTCCCGAGTAGTCTCGTCTCATACAACTACACCATTATGTTTCTGGTATGCTAAAACCCGGTATTACGTTGTTTGGTCATGTGAAGGTTATTCCCCAAACCCAAAATGTTTGCTGGTAAAATGGGACAAACTGGATCAAATTGGTCCATGTGAGACGTTTACATGATTTCTGCCCAGTCATCTCAATTGCATATGCTGTCCATTTGGGTACGTAATGTCCAGAGTAGTAGCTGTTGATATTGCTAAGGCAGTCAATCTGAATTGCCATGGTTCCTGAGATATGCGTGCATCTGTTCCCAAAAATTGGTGTTTTTTTGCTCTAATCTCGACTGCTCTAGAAAACGGAATTGGTGGCCTACAGACGCCAATTTTAAAGATTCAGTGAATCTGATTTCGCCGCCGTTCATTTCTGGTGATATCACGTCTAGAACACTATGAAAAGAAAGTGTAGTTGTACACTGGACGCGTGTGGCCATTCATTTCAAGTTTTCGATAAGCGACCCGCTAAGTGGTTTCGTCAATGAAACTAGTAGGCATGCCGGACATGTCACCGCATAAACAATACGAATTTGGACGTCACTAATAGCATAAAGAGATACACAACTGGATGGATCTGGAGACCTCATGCACGTGAGACGAGTACCGAGCCACTGCAACGCGGTGTGACTCAAGGTGTGAATCGTAAACTAAACAACAACACTCACCCACGCATTCACATCATACGCACACAACTATTCTCCCACACTCACACTAACACATATATGCATGTTCGCATGCACGCATACATTTATAAATAGTAAGCACATGTACATGCACATACACACACCAACACCACACAACACAATCACCCTCCACACACAACACTGACATCCACACATAACACTCACATACTCATACACAAACACCACTAATATCTGACACGCCTACTACTTGTTCGCACATGTTTGACACATCAGTGCCTGCCACACCCGCTCCCACATTTACACACGCACACTCACACAACACGCACACACTCTGTTGGTACTTGTGAACTCACGCAAGCACCAACACCAAGCTGTTGGTGTGTATTTTTCACCAAATGTGCAAACTTACAAGCCAGAAGTGAAGTCGACAGATTTGGATAGGGTCCGCTAGCCATCTACATGTCCCACATGCATACACAGGGGGTTACCGTCTAAACTCTAATTTTCGTGCTCATATCTGATCAAAACTGATAAAGTTGTCCGAACTTTTATGTATCGAACCAGTTATGCTTTTATGGCCCCCAGAGAAGCAAGAGAAAACTTTGCATATCGTGCAAGATCTGCAAATATAGCAACTTATTGGCATAACTAAAAATACTGTGGACTCAGTAAATTTAAAAAGAAGTCAAATAGGTGGCTTTTTCTGCAGATATGGATAGATATTGCAGATATTTGTGACAGCACTCAGCAGACCCTCCACTAGCTGATATGTGACTCTCTTAGTTTATAGTTAGTCAGAATGTTCCTCAGCGTTGCATATCCTTTCTCGGTTTTCACATCCACGCACTTCTTATAAAACATCCGCAGCAAAGGAGATCTTTCTACGTATCCAATCAACGCCTTGTAGGACTGCTTGCGCTTCTCCGTCTTCGTTAAGTTGATATAGTACTCACTCTCTTTCAATGAAGCAAAGACGTCTTTGAGTTTGAGAACATCTTCCTAATTGCTGGTCTGCTCATAGGTCGCGGTGAACCATCTGTACAATAGTTCCGACTCCTCCATGTACTTGCGTGACTCATTCTCTAACGATTTTGGTATGCCCGTGATCGTGTAGCCATTAGTCTTGAACATGTGGAAGTATGGAAGTAGCACGTTGATGAGCGGCAGCCGATAGTGAGTGAGGAATGAGTGGGACTTTACAGATTCATCGACAATGAAGACATTGTTCTCGCTGTCGGTGAGATTGCTTTGAAGAAAGAAGTCCTTCGATTTGAACGTACTTCTGAAGTTAAAAGTAATGAGACGGCGCGCGATTGCAGCATCGACCTTGTCCAGCAACGGCTTGTCGTTGC
>JAADXH010001032.1:0-14215 GCA_023337595.1 Globisporangium camurandrum | reverse complement strand
TTCAAAAAATGAAATGCACTGCGGGAATCACAAAATTAGCGCGGTTGCGATGGTCTTGTTAGAACTTTGAAAAGTGACCTACAACAAAAGTAATCCACAAAAATCGAAGTGCGGCTAACCAATTGGCGCGCACTGTATACATCATCAAACGAAGTGTGAATCTTGATGATCAGTTGTGTCCGTGTTTACTGCGTGCATGTATACCGGTGTATGTATAACTAGCCCCGGGTTTGGATATGCACGCGTAATAGTGATGCTGTTGATTGTACATCAGATACTAATTTATGCGCTCTATGTAAAATATGTTAATGAACTGCATGCTATGAGGGTACTCCAAAAATATGTGTGTATTGCCATCACGGCGTCATCGAAAATGGCAAAAGCTATTCAAAATGGTACTGGAAACATTCAGCAGCAGGACGCGCTAGCCTACGAGCTAAATACAGTAGTCGTATGAATATCCATGCACTTTGTAGTAGTTTCCGAGCGACAAAACACGCGATATTCTTATACAGGGTAGTTAGTAAAACGCTACAAAAATAGAATGAGTTTTACATGCTTCTTTACGCCGTTTCCCCCCGCTTTTATGACAAATCACAATGTCGAGGTGTTTGTCCAAGCATCATTTCTTTGTATGACAAAGTTAGTTCTCTCTCTTGTTCTCTCTTTTTCACTCCGCTCGTCTCCGATTCGCTCGCTCACGGACGCCAAAAAGAACCAGCGAACCAGCGACGTGCTCGAGGTGCGTTTCGACCAATCTCGCTAAAGCGCCGCGCACAGCCATGTGATTGGGCCGTGCATGACATGCTAGTCGTGGTGGCTTCAGTTGCCTTTCACTATGGCGTGGCGCGGCGGCTGCACAGACTAAGTGCGCGGCGTATGCGCACGCCTGCTTGCGCGTATGCCTGCATGTACGCAGCGCATTCATTGTGCTTGTGTCCGTAGTTGTAGGAAACCGTCACTATGGCGACCATACCGCATCAGCGACAGCAACAACACATCGACTGACGTTAGTGCTTGCGTGTCTTTCTCTTTCATGTGCGTCTACAGTAACACAGCAGCAACAACATCTCCACCGACATGTCGAACGACGAGACGAACAACCAGCTCAGCATGCAGTTGCAGCTGCAGACCCAGCGTACGCAGATGCAGCAGCAGCAGATCCAATTGCAGTCGTTCTGGCAGAGCCAGATCCAGGGCATTGCTGAGATCGACCCCAGTGCATTTGACTTCAAGACCCACCAGCTCCCACTCGCACGGATCAAGAAGATCATGAAGACCGATGAAGACGTGCGCGTACGTCCACTATTCAATGAAAGTGGCTATCGACACGGACACGCTTTGACACTCTCTTTTGTCATAGATGATCAGTGCAGAGGCACCGGTGCTGTTTGCAAAAGCGTGTGAGATGTTTATCTTGGAGCTGAGCCTCCGTTCGTGGATCCACACGGAGGAGAACAAACGCCGGACGCTCCAGCGCAGTGACATTGCCATGGCGATCACAAAGACCGACGTGTTTGACTTTCTGATCGACATTGTCCCACGCGACGACGTGAAACCTGCCAAGAAGTCAGCGAGTGGCGTCGACGCGCAGCAGCAGCAGCAGCAGCAGCTCGTGTACCAGCAGCAGCTCCAGCAGCAACAGACTGCGATGCTCCAGCAGCTCTTGCAGCAACAGATGCAGACTGGCAATACTACAGGTATCCAGTGGCCCAACCCGCAGCTCCAACAGCAGATGCTGCAGCAATACCAGCAGCGCATGATGCAACTGCAGCAGCAATCGCAGCAACTACAAAATGGCGATGCGAGCACAACGACGGCGAATAACAATAGCAACAACAACGCAAGTGCAAACGCGGGTGGGTCGTCATCGTCGTCGTCGGATCAGCTCAGTATCAACCAACGCAGCGTCGACGTCTGAGCGCAGCTTTGAGAATTTGCGAATCGTTGATAGTCGAGAAGAGTATGAGAGACAGAGCATCAGCACGAGTGGGGTGACTCGAATAGTCTGCTGCTAAAGTAAATATGCATGATTTGGATACGAAGGGTATGGGGAGTCGGCTCCACACAGTCGAGAGCGCGTGGTTCATGATTTAATGCCAGGACGCAGGACGAAAGACGAAGGAGGAATGGAGTGCATAATGAAAATGCAACTCTACACCAAACGTAATGAATCACCGTGACGCATGCAAAAGCACGACTAGCATGAGATGTACAGTAGCAAACGTGTCGGTGTTGTCGTAATTGTAGTGTATTTTGCCGCACTGTCTCCAGCCTCTACCTGCAATCGAACGTCGTCGCTTGGCACGTTCGTTTTTCAAAACAATGGATACATGTCCAAAATCATCAAAACCGTCTCTCTATCGTGGCAACAACTCGGCAACTTTCTTCTTGTCTTGCAGCTTCACGAGTTGATAGCTCCCAACGCCACTCACCTGCAAATCAACACATAACAAATCAGCAACAAGCACAACCACCAAATACAGCCAGTCCCGCAAATGCACACAGCAACAAGCACACACAGACGTACGGCAAGTGCCATGCCCGCAAGCGACTGCGCGGTCACGGCGTTCCCAAAGTACAACACTGCGCTCAAGATGATCACGACACGCTTCATTGTGCTCATGATCGAGAATGTCAGCTCTGAGACTTCGCCCAACACGAGCGACGCGCAAAAGCTCCCGACAAACTGCATCAAGCTGCTCAGCAGCACGGTCACGAACGGAAAACTCGGTGCCGCTGCTGCCGCGATGGCATCGCTGATGTAGACATTGGACACGTGACGAATGATTAGCGACACATTCACTTTGTCACAGCAATACGCAAGACGCACGTAGGTGGAAACTTCTCGACGCTGTGCGACGAGTGCACCGTGAACATCACGAGCGGCGCGTTGATCGCGAACGACAAGAACGCGCTGTAAAAGTGCAACTATGCAAACGAGCGAGCCAGACACATACGAGCGTTTAGGTGTATGCACTTCCATACAGACAGCAAGTGTAGGTGCTACACACACGTACGTTGATGCTATCGAGGACGATCGCATTCCGCAATAGAAACTTTGCATACATGCTCTGCATGACGCCAATCAGCGCAGACGTGACTGCAAAGACCGCACCCCCAAGCGCCAGGTCCTAATAGTGTCGTAAGCGACACGTCATACAATAAAGTGTGGGTAATCAAACGCAAGGATACAAGCCAGTCTGTCAGTCGTTCGACTCGTACGTTCATGCCCATCTCCGAGACCGATGCCAATACGACGCCCAAGACGATCGGCACGAGCGACAAGTACGTCGCGCACGAGAACGTCGCGTGGTAGATTCCGTACGCCAAGATGACGTTGAAAAATGGCTGCGATGCCTACTTGACATCCAATACAAATGCCGATAGCAACCAGTTAGCACCCGCTCACGTGAGTACGCATACACACAGTCACAACAACGTACTTTGCACGTGTGGGCAATTGCAACTGGCACGGCGTCGTAGCTCCAGTACGTCAACACTTTTGCCACTACGCTACAGAGACTCAGTGGTAGGATCCACATGAGACTAGACGCGACAGCAGCAGCGTTTATACAAACGCCCGATGGTTAGTCGTTATACAATGTGGGACTGTCGGAGAGAGAACAAGCGACGCACCTCTTGAATGAGATGCGCTGCATACGCCATGCACTCGTACTGCCACGAGCCGTTGGGAACGTCAATACGAGGACTGAGTGGAGCAGAACGAGAGAGTGACACAGAGAGCGTGTGAGAGAAACACGCAGTGCATTGGATCGATCGATAGAGATAGACGTACAATCGCAGATGACACTGACAAACAGATGCGACAGCGTGAGCATCTCGGCCGACACGTGATGCTCTTTGATCAGCACTTTGTTCGTAAACGTCGCAGACGCTGAGAAGCAGTACCACGTCACGACGTGGATCGCTGTCTAGATAGGAGGAAGCATGCGAGAGCAACAGACACGAGAGCGTGAGCCATACGACGCTTGTCAGCCGACAAAAGAGACGACACAACGTACGAGCATCGATTTACTGATGCGCGGTGGTGTGTGCTGGTAGTCGCTGTGGCCTTTGCGTGGCACGTAGGCGTCTGCAGCTGCAGCTGAAGTGTCAAACAGCATGCTGCGGTCGGACTTATCAAGGTGCATGGCCATCTTGTACGCCGATGACGACGTTGGCGAGGACGAAGACGACGCGCTGCTGCGGCGTAGGAGCGTACTGAAGAGCCCGGAGCTCGCGATCAGCGTCTGAACAGTCTGCGTGGCGTCGCTCACGAGCATGCCCGTTTTGCAAATGGGAGGTTTGTGTGGATTCGAGGTGTGTGCAGAATGCACAAAATCGGCAACGACGATGGGAGATTCGCGTCACTTCGACTCAGCGAGAGTGCGACGACGGGCAGAAGCAAATGGTAAGCAGCTGCTACAACGACGACGCGCGAACGCTGTTGTACTGTCTATGTACGCTCGGTGATGCCAAAGAGGTCAACGCAGTCGAGCGTATGGGTGCGTACGTGCAGCTCGTCAAGCGCTTCGTCGTGCTGCTGCGCGCTCCTTGTGTCAGTCGCTGCGTCGACGCGAATGCGTCCGGTTATTTCTGAGGCAGGTCCTAGCGCCAGTTTGTGTTTTTTTAACCTAAATTGCCTATCTATGGAATTAACGCGCCAGTTTGTCGTGACTTTGATTTTAGCACGCTGAATCATCCGTGTGCCACAATTTCGCTATTGTAGCACACATAGCTAGAACACCTCTTAAAACGACTGCAAAACGGTGTGCTGTTGTTTTGTAACCGACTGAAATGTTGCTACCGATTGAGCCGTCGTTGTCACTCGCTTCTTGTTTTTTTTGCGCTCAGAGCTCAAAATGAAAAGCACCTCGATCTGCTCAAGCGCGTGAGTGACCCAGATCTCTCCATCAAGTTCCATCAGCTGTACCCACGTTGCGGCACCTTTTTCGTGGTTCTACACTCGCTGTCGCATCGTGCGCTGCTCGATGGACAACGTCGCTCACGGTACCATATCGGACATGGCGCTCACACGCGACGACGTTGCAGCTGCTGTACCAGCACCACCGCAAAAGTATCTCATGAACACTTCCAGTAGCAGCAATGACGTCAACGACAACACGAGCGAAAACAAACCCAGCAGCAGCAGCAGTGCATGCATTCCATTCGCAAACGGCAGCAGCACGCACGTATCTGACGCCGCACTGCCTCTTCCACTAGCAGTGCCGCCACCATCGCCTTTGCCGCGATCGCCGCCATCGCACGAACGAAAACGCATCCTCGTTGCCGGTGGCGCAGGGTTCATTGGCATTCACTTGTGCACGCGGCTGCTCGAACAAGGCCACGAAGTGCTGTGCTTGGACAACTTGTTTACGAGCCACAAAGGCAACGTCACGGCACTTGCGCAAGCGTTCCCCACCACGTTTGAGTTTGTTCGGCATGACATCACGCTGCCATACTATTGCGAAGTCGACGACGTCTACAACCTCGCCTGCCCCGCATCACCGGTGCACTATCAGTACAACGCGATCAAGACGACGAAAGTGTCGTTCCTCGGATCGCTCCACCTGCTCGGATTGGCAAAGCGCGTGAAAGCGCGGATCTTCCAAGCGTCGACGTCCGAAGTGTACGGCGACCCAGAGATCTCGCCGCAGCGTGAAGACTACGTCGGCCACGTGAGCTGCACGGGCGTTCGCGCATGTTACGACGAAGGCAAGCGCGTCGCCGAGACGCTGTTTTTCGAATACTACCGGATGCACAACGTCGACATTCGCGTCGCGCGGATCTTCAATACGTACGGCCCGGGGATGCACCCGTTCGATGGCCGCGTCGTGAGTAACTTTATCATGCAAGCGCTTGCAGACGACGACATTACGATCTACGGTGCCGGGTCGCAGACGCGGTCGTTCTGCTTTGTCGACGATCTTGTGGATGCGATCTTGCGGTTCATGGACTGTACGACGATCGTTGGACCGTTGAACCTTGGGAACCCCCACGAGATGACGATCTTGGAGCTCGCGCACATGGTGATCCGTCTTACAGGCTCGAAGAGCCAGCTCGTGTTCCATAGTTTGCCGAATCACGACCCGAAGTTGCGTCAACCCGACATTTCGCTTGCCAAGTACGTTGTCGTGTTTTTTGGCAGCATGAACGATTATGGGGGTCTTGGCTTGTAGAAACAACTGACTCTATGTATGTGCATGCGTAGGACGCACTTGGACTGGACACCGTGCGTGGACATTGAAGACGGTTTGCGGCGCACGATCGCGTACTTTCGTGCGCTGGACCTCAGTAAATTCAAACGACCGACGAACCACACGGCGCATCGCAGCAGCGATCTCGTTAACAACCAGGTGACTGCAGTTGCAGTTGCAACGGCCGCACTGAGCGACTAGCAAAGCACAACCGCTTGGTTGCCCCAGATCTACAGAAACACACACGCTTTTACATGAATACAAGTCGTATTGCATGATATTTGATATTTGGTTTGTTGTTGTTGTTGTCGGTTGCAAAGTGAACCCAAGTGATGGCACCTATGATGTCGCCAGCACTACATTCAGCAAATACGATAACAAAAACTACAAACTACTAACAACAAACGACTGCACAACAACAAAATGGAATCAAAATGGACGAATTGGATTCTTCTGGTTGATACTACGCGAGATACAAACGCAGGAGCAAATAAAAACTGCACGACCGACGCATTTCGTGTCTATCGCTCACTTTTGTTGCTCCAACTTTGCAATCTTTATGCGAAACTATTCGGGGACCGGTCTGCCTGATCTCTCATTTAGCAAACATACAACACAAGCTTGTGCGTTCTACCGTCACAAGCGAGCAAAGCAGTGCCTATGCGTTGTATCGGTCCTCCGCACTCACCCCTCGCGCTTCCGCTTCGGCGTCTTTGATCCGACGCACTTTACGAATCGCTTCGACGCCTTCACCTTCGCCAAACTTGGCGCCAGGGAACTTGACGACAATCGCACTCATATTGTCGCGACTGGTATCAAATGAAAGAGGAATACAACATTAGAGAGTCCATACAATATCGCGGGATCTCACGCATAGTAACAAGAACAATAAATACAGCGGCAAACAAAAAACGCACCTGCCCTCGTACAAACAGTGGTCCAAGATCTCTTCTGCAATCAGCCCGAGGTCTTTCTCACCATCGAGCATGAGCTTCCGGACAAACTCACAAATCCCGTCGTTCGTCATGACGTCCCAGATGCCGTCGCACGCCAAAATGAGGAATTCCTCCGTGCCATCGAGGTGCTGGATCTCAATGTCCGGTTCCGGCGACACTTGCTGCTGATTTGGTGGCAAGTCCGGACGCGTCTTGTACGTAAAGTCCCCAATCGCACGCGATACCTACACACAAATCGAATACACGAGCTGTGAGTTCGTACATGCGTAGAATAGTAGTACGACAGACTGGCTGGATAGGATACAAAGTGCCGCTTGGACGTACCGCCAAGTCGCCGTTCACGCGGTTGCCGCGGACCATGCCACCGGCATCTTCAATGCGTTTCTTCTCTTTCTCCTATAGTATTGTACACAACGAAATGCACCACGTCAGCGTGCGCTATACATCGATAGATATACTAGGCAGCAGCAACACGGGCGTACGTTCATGGGTTTGTGGTCAAACGACATCGGAATCGTCGTTGCAGCCTTTGCAAGCACGCTGCGCGAGTCACCGGCGTTTGCAACCACGATGTACTGCGGCGTGATGAACGCTGCAAGTGCCGTGCAGCCGCTCTGGTCCGAGTTGTTGCGCACTTCGGGGTACGATTGGATCTCTTCGTCAACGATCAAAAATGCTTCCGAGAGCGCCTTACCAATGTCTTTCGGGTCCGGCGTCGTGTTGTCTTTGAACAAACTGTACTTGTCAATCATGTCGATCATGACCTCTGCGAGGAGCTCGGAGCACACGACCGATGACAGTCGACCGCCGTGGCCGTCAAAGACAGCAAAGAGCGACGTGTTGGGTGGAAACCGATCGGGCGTGAGTTGCGTAATGTGCGTGTCCTCCATGTTCGTGCGCCACCCTTGCATGGACGAGACGCCGAATGCGAGACGGCCATCTGGGAGTGCGCTAGTCTGCGTCTCCTTTGTAATGACAGGCGACGTGAGGTAGTTCCCCATGGTATTTGTGAGATGGAGCTCGAGTGGATGTACGAGCGTAGCTGTGGGGGAGCGCTTCTGGAACTTGCGGCGGCGCGAGCTACTGGTAGGTGCTGGTGCTGCTGCTAGTGCTGCTGTTAGTGCTGCCGTAGTTGTGGGCGTAGCGGAGGCGATCGTGCTGCGACGGATGACAGCTGTAGCGGTCGAGGTCGTCGCAAGTCGCAGGAAGCAGTGGAGCTGGGACAAGAAGAGATATGATTTTTCGTTTCCGTATCAAAACACAGGGAGAAAAAAAGTCAAAAGCGGACGTGGGGAAATCCGTCCAGAAACAACACTTTGATATCGCGTGATTTTGCGAATTGGGTTCGAAATAGGTTTTGCCACCAAGATATGCAACTACGGAATTCGATAGTGTAATTGCATGCATTGATCGAACCATCTTGAAAATACATACGTGTTTTGCTGCAGTCTATAACTTGCCCGCCAAGAGCTTTTGTGTGCGTCACGCATCCTCCTCCTGACATCATCATCGCGCCGATTGCAAACACTGCTGTCGTCGTCCTTGCGCGTCCCCACCTGCAGTTCAGCTAGTGCGACCGGATCGCAAAGTACAGCAGCACAAACACAAACACGACAAAGCCAACGAGGTACAGCATGTGCTTGCTGCCGCCCTGCTCCATCATCGTGCCGAGTCGCTTCATTGTGCCACCCAGCAGCCCCTCTGTGTTTTCAAAGTCCTTGCCCTGCGGTCATCACATACATGTGTAAGCGGCTGTTCACTCAAGATGGCGCAGACAAATACTACAAGACCTCTTGCGCATTCACATCCTCCATCAAGAAGCCAGTGATGGCAGCACGTACCATATTGTCCAGGAGCGTGTTCTGGCTCAGCACCTCCGAGTGGATGCTCGTCGAGAGCTGCAGCATGCGCACACCCGCATCACACTTCGTCAGCACTGCGCTGCTCAGCCTTGCATACTCGTTTTCGACGCAATGAAGGGGGACGCGTGCGACAGCGACCCGTAACGCTACCACTATGCAATCCCGCACGCAAACATCTACGCGAACGCACCTGCTTCAACTGCCCGATCTGTAGTGCCAAGTGGCTTATGTGCTCGTCGTTCTGCTCTTCAAGCAGCCGCTTTGCTTGCTCGCCATTGTCTGCTCGGTTGCCGCCGACCTAAAGCAGTCAGCGCATCTGGGTCAGTTTCTCGCCGCCTGGTATATTTGCATATGCAAGCACAATACGTGCGAACGCACATATACAGCAGACGCACCGTCGCTCCAGCGAAGAGCGAGTCGCGGGCGTTGGTCGTGCGGCTGTTGTTCATCCGGTTGTACATGTACGTGTGCGCGCGTTGTCGACGAGCTCGTTGAGGTCGTCTGAGTGATGATTGTTGATGTCGTGCTGCTACGTTGTAATGTGCTGTCAAAATATTGTTGCCAAAAATAGAACAAGTTATTTTCGTGTATTCTTGGACATATAATTATTTGTAATATTTGATTTTCGTTCTAGTGCGACAAACTTTTGATCTACGACTTACGGGGGGTTGTGCGCCGCAGAACAAGTTGTTTGCGAAACTTGCTCGAGTTAGTTGTTCAAATAGAGTATACCTAAAGGTTTGTGGGTTTAGAATTATTTTTACTCAAAGTACGTGCGATGCTGTATCGTGCTTTTTCCATAATATGTCAATAACAATAGTCCAATAATCTTGCACATACATATTTATGACGGTAGGATGAAGTTTAAACATACAGAATACATTTACAAAGCACACTAGACACTCGTGTGGTCTCAGATATATATGAGTACATACCATACAAAAAGCAGGATGTTCTACCATATACTACTCCATTCCACAAGTATGCCGTGCAAATCACATATCTGCTGCGCATATTTGCTAATTTAGTCCAATACATCCAAACCTTATAACGTTTGTTTGGGGATAACCAGAGAGAAAGCTGTCCATATGTCTCCGATTTATTACATACGTGGTCGGTTTATATTTAAACCCTTCTATTTTTGTCAAGTATGTCTACTGGTATTTACCAATTCGATACAAAAATCTAGTCGCGTTTAGGTAAGCACGGCATGATTTTGAAACGGACTGGTATATAGTAGTCATTCCACATCACAACGTATTAGCTGATATCGTGATAGTTGTATTTTGTGGCGCTCACATATATTCACTGACCTCGTTTACATACTTCCTTTTGTCGTTGCGGACTCCTGATAGACAAGCAGCCCAAACCCTTGTCGCGGGCGAGAAAAAGGCAATTAACAATTCGAAACATTTATTAAGAGGAGTTAGTGGGTGAATACACTGTGCTGTTGTGTATGTATCAACAAACACGTTTGGGTCAACAAAAGGAAGACGTTTCTGTTGTAGAATGTGTCGTCCGAATCGTATTTATATATTACCTATCTATTTTTAATCCCTGACTATTTGCTTCTAGTATAAAATTGATCACAACTGATTTAGCTCGTATCGCATAAAACCTGTCTTGACAGCATTTCCGACGACATATTTTGACCACAGGCCAAAACCAAGAAGAACATATAGTTTGAGTTACCAGTATAAAACTACGTTGAATGAGCTTCAAACGAGGAACGAAACATGTCCTTAATGATAAAAGTTGTTTATTGTGGTCTGGGATACAGTTGTGCCACGCAAAAAGGCTTCAGATATTATTATTTCTTGCACTGGCCAAACTGTCGTGTCTATTTTTATCCTAAATATATATCACAATATATATAGACGATATGCACTTATCAATATAATTACCTCATCATTTTTATCGCAACTCCGCATCCCATATGCGATGAAATCTGGATTTGCTTGTCAAAAATGCTCATATTCCGTGTGACGTTGTAATACATTTGTGTTCAGCAAAATACTAGTTAATGCAGCCTTGTGATGTGGACACTTACGTCGATCATGTAGTCGTATGTACTTCAAATCACTTCGCCATTTTGTTTTCTTTTGTCTTGAATGCTTTTGTTGTCTTTTTTGCGTGACGGCCTATAAAGTCAGAATTGAATTATTTCGTTCTAATAGCTATTATTTATTAAAACAAATCGATTGTGTCACACAAATGCAATGTCTCAGTGCATCATAATCAAGCATTTTATGTGATTTGCCTCATTTTTGGATTATGCTATAGATATTGTCGCGGTACATCGATTGGATGAGTAACGTTGTATATAATATAGATATCTATTAAAACTACAACGTCGATGTCGAAACTCAAATTTAGTACACTACGAAAAACAACCATTCACTAAAGCTTTTCAGTTAAGTGACAGATGTACACTAAATACCATCGATAAGATATGTTTTTTATTGGCCCAAATACTTTATGTGCTACTGTACTGTTCTTCTAAGACCGCATCAAGCAAACGTATTGTACAAATACGCTTATTTTGTAAAACGTATTTAAAATACGTTTTGTAATGAAGTTTGGCTCATAATTACATATTTCTTTTTGTCAAATCTCAACTTTCATTTCGATTTTGATAGTGTACTGCTGAAAAGCCACAGTTAAAGCGTAATATTCTGGGACTCTAGCAATATCAATAGCGAAAATAATATCAAAAAGGCATAGTGATACTATTATCCAGTAGTCTCACTTTATTGTGAATTGTCAACATCGAAATTTGCGACCAAAACATAAGTGGCGTTGATGTTATGACTCTGTACTAAGTTAACGTTACGTTTTTGTGCTGCGTATTGAACGTTATATGTTGTTCAGAATAGATTTTGTGGACACCAATCCGATCTGATTAATTACGACGCTCTATCCGATCAAAAAAATCACGACATATGCTGTATCACATGATCGCGTCGTTTGGCTCAATTGACTCAATTACACATTCGTCTACGTTGCAGTTCGCCGGTGCAAGTCGCCAGCGGCAGCATCATGAGCATGCTGAACAAGTGGAAGCTGCACCACCCACTGCAGAATCAAGCCGATCTCGAGTCGTTCGGCGCCGAGTTGCTGTCGAGTCCACATCGTGAACGCACGATCGAACACCAGGACAGCAGTCGCCATAGCGCCAAGACACTGGTGCGCGACTTCCCGCAATCGTGTAGTCTTTCATTTCGCTAACGAAAGTGCTGTCGCTTACATTGACTGGTCGATGTTGCTGCTTTTCGGGCATGAGCAGGTACTGCGCATTGACGAGAAAGGCAGCGCGTTGATCGAAGAAATGCGTCGCTCGGACATTCTCAAGATGACACAGGAAGCGGCGTTGTCAAGCGCGCTTGCAGATGTAACGCTTCACCCAAACGATAGCAGGGTAAGCAGCAGCAAAGAAAGTGCAGTTCGCCAACCCGATACTGCGTCGCCAAGGCAAAATGATCAGCAGCGTTCGTTC
This sequence comes from Globisporangium camurandrum, assembly GCA_023337595.1. Taxonomy (NCBI): domain Eukaryota; phylum Oomycota; class Peronosporomycetes; order Pythiales; family Pythiaceae; genus Globisporangium; species Globisporangium camurandrum. Next base: position 1,701 of record JAADXH010001032.1, on the reverse strand, counting down.
TCCATCGGACACAGCAGTGCGGCAGGTGGAGCTCCGGTAAGGTTTCAGGCATCCATGCATGCATGAGTTCTGTGTCGATCCTTGTATGCTTATCAGAAAGTCAATGAAAACAGACTGATAATGTGCTCGTTCGCTACAGCCAGTGCACATGCGCGACTTGCGCAAACTCGCGACGGCGTTCGCCGAGACCACGGAGCCAAGCATCGCGGTGCGCAAGCAAGCGATCCTCATCCACGCCGACCCGATGCGCGCAATCATCATGCGCAACGCATGTATTGTGTTCATCCCGGACGACGCCGACAGTCTCGTCACGATCGTCAAAGACAAGTTTCGCGAGTTGCTCACAGATCGAGACGCTGAAGTCACGCCGTTTGAATTTCGGTGCGTCGAGTATGCCACAGATGTGCACAAAGGAACTTGTATCGCATTTCGTTGGTACTGGAGAGATAGCAGGACAACTATAGTGGATTTGCATCTATGTCTACGATGTTGACTCAATGTTTCACTGTTGACATTCAGAGCACTCGAAGTCGTGCTTTTCGCGCTGAGCAGGTGCGTCCGTTGCGATCGTATTGCTTTCAGCAATGACACGCACAAGCGTTCGCTTTGTATAGGCACTCACTTGTGCGTACGTGCTTACTGCTTCTTCCAGACTGCTCTTTGTCGACTGCACGAACACGTTTCCGGAGATCATGAAAGCGCTCGAGCGGCTCGCAAACACGCCGATCACGTCAGCGGAGCTCGAGACGCTACGGAGTCTCAAGAATACGATGAACGACTTTGGCTTGCAGGTTGGGCATGAGCGAGCACGCTGCGGAATGGTGGCAACATACGCGCCTGTCGTTTTACGATGTATTCATCTCTCGCTTGTGATATAATCTCGATAGATCGAGGGCATCCGCCGAGAGCTGATGAGCATGCTCGATAACGAAGACGACTTGCGGGGACTCTACCTCACATTGGTACGACAGCACGTAATGTTTTACACAGAGATTTGTAAGCTATGCCTCGATCGACGATGCACTGACGACGATGCCGTATGTATCGTGGTAGCTCCATACGAGTCCAGACGCAACGTGTGCAGCAGCTGCACTGACAGATCCCGAAGTCGCGGAAACCATTTTAGAGTCGTACCTCCAAGCACGTACTCGCTCTTGTCGGCACTCCCATACTATCAAACGTCCACTCACCCCCATCACGGCTGCAATATGCGCTCGTAGGAGATCCACACGATCCGCACCAAGGTCAAGCTGCTCGAACACCGAATCCAGAACACCGAGTCGCTTGTGATGCTCAAGCTTGACGCAACGCGGAATCACTTGCTCGCAGTCGACGTCGTGTTTGGGCTTATTACAGTATCCCTCACGATCGGGATGTACATCACGTCGGGCTTTGGTATGAACTTGCGCTCCGGTGTCGAGCAATCCCCCGGACTGTTTGTGCCCGTGTTCTTCGGCGCGCTCGCACTCTGCGCGCTGCTCGTGTTCGTAGGCGTCGCGTACTTTCGACGCCACGGCGTACTGAGCTTTTAGGTGCGCTCTCGCACTGTCAATAGATACACGTTTGTGCTTGTGTCGAGCAAGCGTTTAGATAGAATCAATCGATCGTGTGGTCGCACATGCGTGTGTGATTACTTTATTCTTGTATCTATATGCTGTCTAATGCCATGGATGGTGGTGGTGGTGCGATCCGTCAATTAGA
>JAADXH010001031.1:0-14217 GCA_023337595.1 Globisporangium camurandrum | reverse complement strand
CTACACATACAGTCTACATAGCATTTCAACAGCGGCTGTGCTTACGCCCGCAACTCGACTGCATCTGTTCCTAAACTACTGTAGCGTATCCTTGCGTGTGCTGGCGCCAACGCATGAGTGTCGTGTTTGGATCCACGTGCAGTCGTATTGTCATCATCGTAGTTATAGTGGATATGCTGATAATGTTCATCGAAAACTTCACTTTCTGTTTTCTCTCTTCTTCTCTCTCTGTATCATTCGCACTATCGCATATTTCTCTCTCTCACTCTCTTTGTTCCTCTTTCTCTCTCTTTTTCTTTCTCTCTCTCTCTCGCTGTTCTTGTTTCATGGTATTTATACCAATGCTATTTTCCCAAGCTATTTGCGGCGCGTTGAGTTTTTTCACATAGAGGTTTGAAATGCCTCTATTGTGAGCATAACCTCTCTTTTGACTGAAATGTCCATCTTCTGTCTTGTCCACATTTTCGTAAAGGTCTACGTCCATCGTATGGACACTGTCACATCCTATTGGCACGGAACGCACGAAGAACAGAGCCGTTTTGCGTTACAAAAACAAAGGGTTTCATTTCGGATTCTATCGCTTCAAGTCATTCATTGCGTTCGATTTTTAGCTGTCCCGAAGCTGAGTGAGCAACGGCTCTCAACGGATCGTCAACAAGGCGTTCACAAATGTTCGCGAGGGATAGTCACAAATGTTCACAAGGGACAATTGGGATTGTACGCGTTTTGACGTGTTCTTGGCGTGCATGCACAGCGAAACGGAGCGAATCAACAATTTACTATATATATATATATGACGTCTAACCATTTTGAAGTATTTCAATGAAACACCAGTAGGTTACTCATCTCATCGACGACAAGTACAACGATGTCGTCGTCGTACGCACCAAAGAACACGCTCCTCGGCGCAACGAACTACGACCCGCGACTCAAGTCACACCTCAAGCCGCAGCGGTTCAAGCTCGTTGAGAGCCACCTGCGGATCGACAGCAAACTGAGCCAACTGAGTCAGCTCACGACGCGTAGCGACCTCCCGGACTCACGCGGCTTTGACACGACTGCGAACGACATTGGCGGCAAACTCGCGGCGAACGTCCCGGAGAGCAAGTTTGCACCGCAGAACGTCACCAAGGTCCTGCGGTTCCAGAGCTTCTACGTCGAGAGCGTCGACGAGAGCAACCTCGAGCTCGTGCGCTTGCGCAAGAACACGATCCTGCTCTACCTCCACGATGAGACGTTTGAGATCATCGAGCCACGTATCCAAAACAGTGGCATTCCGCAAGGGACGTTCCTGAAGCGCTGTCGCCTGACCAAACCCGACGGCAGTTCGCCGTACACGTCGAGCGACTTGCGCCTCGGGATGGACATGAGTATCTTTGGTCGGTCGTTCAAGCTCTACGACTGCGACGCGTTCACGCGCGCGTGGTACGACGAGACGCTACACACTGACGTCGGCCGTGCGATCGCGCTCCCGAAAGACGAGTATACGCTCACGCGCGAGCAGATCACGCGGATGTGTGGCGGTGACCACGACCACTTTTACGGCAAAGTGCGATACCCGCTCAAGACGTTCATGGAGGCGTCGCTCGGGAACCCGAATCGGTCAGTCCTTCAGAGCGAGAAGAAGCGCAAGTTCCTCGCAAATAACCGCAAAGTGTTGTCGTTCCACTGCGAGTACGACACGCGGACGGCGGCGCCACCCCAGCGCGGCAGTGACAGCAATGGCGGCGACTTGCACACATTCGTGCTCGACTACTACCTCGAAGACGACACGATCGAGTTCAAAGAAGTCCACACGGCGAACTCTGGACGCGACCCGTTCCCGAAACTACTGCGGCGCGGCCGTGTGCTCAAAGACTGGCACGGGAGTCTCGCCGACGAGCAGGACCGCGGTGTCGAGACGCCGACTGCGCGCGAAGCGTACTACAACGAAGAAGACTTGTTCGTCGGCGCCGTGCTCGAAGTCTTTGGCAAGACGATGCGGCTCGTCGACGCCGACCTGTTCACGCGCGACTACTACCGCATGGCGTGGAAGCGGGAACTTGCCGAGGCGTCGCCGACCGTGCTCGCGCGGCCCGTGTTTCCGAAAGCGCCACCAGCGCCGTACAACGGCTACGGCACGGAGGAAGACTCGCTCGGGTCGTGCCACTCGCTGTGCCCCAAGCCGCCGCGCAAGGACTTCAACAAGATGGCCGAGTTCGACCGCATGCTCCTGCGGTTCTCGGTCAAGATGATCTCGAGCCGCAAGGAGCAACAGCAGCGCCGCTTGATCCTCACGTTCTTCCTCACGGATGACACGCTCGCAGTCTACGAACCCGAGCTGCGTAACTCGGGTGTCGTGAACGGCAAGTTCCTCGAGCGCGGCCGGTACAAAGGCACGGACGGTCAGTATTTTGGGCTCGCGCACCTCAAGATCGGCGCTGAGCTCACGCTCAACGCGCATCGGTTTGAGATCATTGATGCGGACGAGTACACGAAGAAGTTCCTTGCATCGTAGCAGAGGCACAGCGTGTGCTTCACTCAGAGAGAGTAAGAGCGAGGGACAACAAAAGAGCTGATAAGTATGACAACCGAGAGAAACAAAGCGGGAGCAGAGTGAACGAACCAAAGCACGGATGCATGCAAGATGGTCGCCTTTGTTGTCCTTTCTGCTTACGTTGATGGTAGTGCCAGCACCAGTGGACGCGCTCGTGTCGGTAATGCTCATGTGCGATATTGCAAAGATCACCCACCGATTGACAGGCATGCAAGCTCGATTGTCTTACTGTAGTAGTACATGCATGCACATTTGTGCACTAGGTGCATCCAGCCAGTGTACCCATACTGCCACCAAATCAGAATCCATACAAATATCCAGTCATGATTTGTACAAATAACCATTCACAATTTCGAGCTCAAATAATCGTCAACACATCAACCACGCGCACAACACACTTCATTCGACCGACACCGACGCCAGCAATTCACCTGCACCGTCATGTGGCTCGTGAACGACCTCACGCGCAGCTACGACCGCTTCGCGTCGCGCGTGCGTCTCCAGACCAACTGCGCCATTTGCCTCGACGCAGTGCCGGCGCTGCGGCTCCGCAGTAGTACCAGCAGCAATGACACCGACAACGAACCGACGTTCGTCAAGCTCGCGTGCAAGCACGAGTTCTGCACTGGTGCACCGCCATGTGTGTGTGTGCATACCCCCGGTTGACTTGTGCACACTGGGCGCTTATCCGACCTTCAGCAACTCAACCATGCACGCATCGACGGACTGGCCTTGTCGCTTCCATCCACGCTCACGCAAACGCACTGCAGCCTGCATCAAGCAGTACATTGACATGAAGATCCACGCAAAAGAGGTCGACGATGGTATGTCTGCTGAACTACACCTGACACCACAGCACGCATGCGAGCGTCACCACTGCTTGTCTATGTCGTACTACAGACCAGCTCGTCTGTCCTGAGCTCGAGTGCAAGCGTGCAATAACAAAACGCGACATCCGCCGCGTCTGTGGCGATGCCGCACTGCAACTGCAGCAGACGACACTCGAACGCAAGCGAGTGCGTCCCAGTTGACTCATTCTACTAGCTCTCTTTGTCTATAGCAGTCTTTGCGTCGCTATTGCTCACAGCGTCACTCTCTCTCTCTCTCTCTCTCTCTCTCTCTTTCAATCTCTGCGTGACTCATAAACCAACCAGAACGAGCGCCACCCAAACGCTCGCTGGTGTCCACGTCCTGGCTGCGACGAACTCATTCTGTGCAGCAACGCGACTGCAACAGCGACAACGACGTTCACGTGCCCAACGTGTGCGACTGTCGGGTGCTTTCGCTGTCGCGGCCTCGCACACAGCGATAGCAGCAAGGAGAAGCAGTGCACGGCGCCGATTGACGCAGCCGACGCCGCGTACCTTGAGTGGGAGCAGTCGGTCGATGCTGAGAGCCGCAGCAGCAGTAGCAGCAGCAGCTGGTTCCACAGTCGACGGCGCAAGGCAGTGAAGCCATGTCCACAGTGTCACGTCCGCATCTGGAAAGCCGACGGATGCAACCACATGACGTGCACGGCGTGTCGCGTTGAATTCTGCTGGATCTGCACTGACACGTGGACGTCAACGTGCGTCTCGCGTGTTTGACTGTGCGCTGTTGACTGTTGTTATAGTGTATGTGGATAGCAAAACGACCTGCAGACGCGTTCGTGCGTACTAACGAACGCTCGTATCGACGCGTTATTACTGCAGTCACTACACGTGCACGGGCCCCACGCTCGACGCACATCCACTCCAGGCGATCGTCAACTTCGTCGTCACACTCGTCGCGGTTGGACTGTACATGTCCACGTCGGAACTGCACCTCTTCGTTACCACGTGCTCCATTGCGTTTGGGCTCGAGTACGTCCAGGAACGTGCGACAGCTGCGCACATCCGTCGTGAGAACGAAGATGATGACGATGGGCGGCGACACACGCGCGAGCACTTGCGCATCGCGTCGGAAGCTGTCAAAGTCGCGCTCGGTGTGCTTGCGGGTCTGTATTTGTTCTCAGCGACCGCGACGATAATCAAGCTCCTTTGGGACGCAATGCAGTCGATCTTCAAAGTGTGTTGGTACGTCCTGATGCTGGTCGCCCTCGTTCGGCTTTCCGATCGAGTTGACAGTAACACTGAAGTGTGAGAAGCGAAGGATGTGGTAGAGATAAAGCAGAGATAGCATAAAATACAGGCAGCAAATACTACGCCTCCAATATAAAAGTGGGTTTATGTTTTGCTGACATAACCCTCTTAGCAGCAAATAACCTCCTACATGGCATGTTACCACATGCTATCTTGTTTGCACTCACTACGATACAAAACGTCATGACGACGCAATTGCAACGCATGTTGGACGCACGTGGCGCTCGAGCACATCGAGGGCGTCGAGGATGCGCGACCAGCGCTCCGCGTGCGCGATCGCCTCCGGGACGTAGCCAAACTTCTTCTTGATCTCGACGCGCACGAGCCGCAAGTACTGCCGCACTTCAGTCACGAGCAGCCGCACACAGTCGCCGACGTGCGCGTGGCTGTGCGAATGCTCGTTGCAGCGCATGTGGCGCCTGTCAGCTGTTTGCCGTCGCTGCGTAGTGTGTGCTGGCGTGTCGGTAGCGTGTGGAGCAAATGCGTCTGTGTCAGCTGATGCGTCAGAGTCGCTTGTTCCTGTTTCGTCTACTGCGTCTGTGTATGTTGGGTTCGCGTCTGTGTGAGTGGCAGTAGTGCTCGAGCGGCGACGTTGTTGTTGCTGCTGCTGTTGTGTGCTCTTGACCTGTGCACGCAGCTGCTCGAGCTCGATGCACTGCGCTTCGTAGTGTGCAGTCTCTTGTTGCTGTTGCTGCTGCTGTTGCTGCTGTTGCTCTTGTACAATGTGGGTCTGTTGCACGTAGCCACGGAGCCAGCGCAAGGAGGCAGTCGACATGGTTGCGAGTCCAGCAAGCTGCTTGATGCAGTAGTGATAATTTGCAGCAGTCAGCAGGCGTAAGGCAGAAGCATTGATAGCAACAGAGCATTAAAGCGACGGAGTGTTGGAGAGACGCAGAGTCACACAGAGCAGACTGAACGAGTGCGAGCCTGTCGCCATAACAAGCGGCATGCAGCAGCCATCGGTGCTCGAAGAGAAACAGTGCACTCGTTTGTTTCGATAGTAAGTCAGTCAGTCGGTCAAGACAGTGACGTACCGTGTGCGCTGTCGAGTCACCAGACGCACTCGGATCCGTCCGACAGGCATCGTCGTCATCGGCAGCACTGCCATCGGCAGGTGCGTCCACACGGACAGCGGCACCTCTGACGTTGTTACTAGCGTTGTGTAACGGTTTGTGGGACACTGGCGATACTATGGTATCGCCACCACTCGCATCTGTCTCTTCGCGCACCGACACGAGCTCGTCAAGGTGCGTACGGAATGCATCGCGCACGGCGTGTAGTTGCTCGCACAGTGCGTCGCTGTGCTGCGTTTGCACATCGCACTCGCTCGTAAGCGTCTGTTTGTCGCGCTCAAGCGTCGCATTTCGCTCTTTCAACAGCTCCAGCTTGTGCTCGAGCAGGTGCGTGGTCTCCTCGAGTGCGCTGCGCTCCTGCAATGTGTGCTCGACTGCGCCAAGTTGCTGCTGCAGCTGTGTCGCGTGACGGACTTCGCGCTGAGCACGTCGACGCTTCGGTGCGAGCGTGACCATGAAACGCACTGCGCGCGCTTTCCACTCGAGCAGCTCGCGCACTTGCCAGTGCAGCTCTCGGTTCTCCTCGCGCAGCTGGAAGTTGGCGTGCTGCAGCTGCAACAGCGGGTGCCAGTCGAGAAGTGGTTCGGTTGCCGCCATTTGCTGGTTTGAATGTGTGAGGCGAGGGTGCATACGATGCGCACGCCGCAAACTGGATGAATTACTGCGCGTCGATTGGCGCAGTTGTCTAACTGCACCAATTGAACTCTTTAGATCCTTTTTTCGACAATTTTGATCTTTAGTCAACTCGACACAAGAAACGTTTCGATCCAAATTCGACAATTTTAACACTGTCCATTACTCGATACAATGAAATGCTAAAGAGTCGTCATACGTATTAAAGAGTCCATTCGGCAACTAGTTTATATCTACCGCTCAAGTGCACGTACAAACCGCACTAACGCATTACAGCAATCACAAACTTCTCATTGTCGTCACGCCAGCGACGCGCTCCAGCTCTAGCAGCGCGAGGGCGTATTGAGCTCGCTAATCAGTTCACGTAGTGTCATGTGCAACAGCAGCTGCATCAGACAAACAGCTCGCAATTTGCGATGCGACAGCAGGCTACATCGCGCAGCGGCAGCGTGTATGCAGAGATGCGGCAAACGACCAATATAACCTGTAGTGGATCAACCTGTGCACTACTGGTTAAACAATATTGTTTATAGTGTGCTGTAAATATATTTTAGTTCTCGATGAAACAAACAGGTCCATATGCAAAAAACGCACTATTTGTATAAAATGTACTTTCATTCATGGTGCGATTATTCTAAACGAAAGCGGTAACTGTAACCTTACGTTGGATATTCATATACGATGATATATGAATGTACGGTCCAATATATTTGAAGCGGTTTCTGAAACCTTATAAAAATTGCATATGCTGTTTGATAAACAAAGTTGCTGTAACGACTTTCGTTCAATATACCGTATTAATAAATCAATTTCAACAACCAGTGCACTACATACGTTACATGATATTTGTATGATGTAAGGCAACAAAACCCTCACAAACGCAAAATGCGAGCAGTCACTGCAGATACTCAAAGCAAGTCTGTTCAATATGCAACCGGTTTTCAAGGGAAAATAGTAATTCTAATGCGATTTGCGTGAGTTATGGATTGGTTCATCATCACAAAAGCACACTGTATTATTCTCTGTTTGGATACAATATTTTTTGGGTGTTAAGTGGCACACAATAAATATCATACCCTGCCAAATTGTATACAATAAAACACGCTATTAAGGAATACAAATGCGGGATGCGTATTTCATATATGACGATAATCATATCTGACTCTCGTAATATGCGAGTTTGACCAGCATACAGTGGATCTATGTTACATTTATATATTGATAGTAAAATATGACACACAACACAGTTTGTGCGTTTCAAAGAGCCAACTTGGGTAATAGTCGTTTCGTTCGTTTGCTTGATATGCAACTTTGACGTACAAGTAGACCACGTTGTAGATGTTTCGGCTGTTGGCAGTCATTATAAATGTACGTTCAATTATTGGTGATACTAATCTTGAAAGCAATTAATAAAAAATACACAATCATAAACAACGATTCGTCAAAAGCTCAAAATTTTCGCTAGTTCTGTAAAATTTCAAAACCAGTTGACGTTTGGTTTTGCAGACGAATCAAAAAAGACAGTTTGCTATTGCAAACTGTCTGTGTATGTTACTTGTCATGAGCATATTACCTTTCACCATGTGACAAAGTGTATTGTAATTCTGAAAACGCATGTCTTAGAAGTAAAAATGTACGTTTCATTTAATTGTGGTCATAATTTTGAGAGCAAAGAATGAAATAGAAAGAGAGTCGTCCCTAGAGTCAAGTTGAGCATATCGAACTCAAGCATTAACAAGCTGAATAGTATTGCAGAAAAAAGCATGTATTGACAGTAATAATGTACCAGCAATTATTTAAAATCTCAACAAAACGAATTTCAAGTACCGGAATATGCAAATTGGATGACCATTTAAAGTTGAATATCGATTAATACCACAAAAACAAATACTCGACCACGCGTTGAGCATGTGCTGGGTGTACTACTGAATGGCGTAAATTGCTTTAGCCGTTACTCGTCTACAGTGATAAAACAAATTGTTATATCTTGAACTAGGCATGTACTAATAGTAAAAATGTACGTTTCAATGAATAGTATCAACAAATGAAATTTCACATTCATCATAAAGTAACGCATGTGCCAAATATAGTTATCGAAATATGCTAAGTTGTTGACCATTTTAAGCGACAATAACGAGCCACTAAAGCAACTACTCATGCACCGTAGACACCACACACACATGTATATCACTAGGACACCAGCTCCATACGCGCATTCAATAAATATAACTCATACAAATGATGAAATAGAGTGTCGCTACGTAGCGCACAGCCGCATGTTGGTTGAACTACTAAATGGCACAACTATCTGTAACCGATTCTCGTCCAAAAATATTCATTTTGGCGACTCACGATTCAATTTCAACAACCTATTCAATAAAGTGTTGATTAGCCACGATATTTAAACTGCGGTAATAATTCAGTACAGGGTAGAGCGTCACTAATGCATAGGTATCAATTAATTACCCTTCGAAATCGATTTCGTTTTCAAATTTTTTTATGAATGGCATTTTGCAGCTTTCAATTTATATTCCCCTGTAAAATCGGCAAGTATGCGGCGATCATTAGTGAGATATTATGTGTTGACAAACACGAACAGACATTATCGACAAAGTGGAGACCACAAAAAACATATCCTCGTACGTAGTTCACACCACACACATGGAAAATATTAGGACGACAACACCACAATGAGGGTGTCGCTGCGTAGACTTGAAATTTAGTATATCCACCTAACATTCTTCTTTGTTTTGACGTATTGATTCTTTTGTTGGTAACTTCAGATAAAATTCCTACATATATATAGATATATACAAGAAGTACTAATACTTGTCGCTCGTGTTCATTGCAACCGTTCATGTGCGTCTGGTTCATTGTATTCGTATGAGCGTTGGAGATCGCGTCTTCGTGCGCGCTTGATTGCTTAAAGTTGTGGAGTGCTCATGCTCGTGTAGTTTGCGTGGATGTTTAGGCTCGTATCGCTATGATCCGCTTGTTATACTGCGTTTAAATTTAAGCTGTTGCCCGTTATTTCATGCGCAGGTGGATAGATGCTGGCGGTGCTTCTGTGTTACTTCTGCGCCAGAGCTGCTCGTTCTTTGGTGATAGAGCTGCACTTGTGCTCTTTGTGTTGCACCTGTGCTTCTTTGTCTGCGCCATACCTGCGCGGCTGGTTTTTTTTGCGTGTGCAAATGCGTTGTTGTGAATTTAACATCACTAATACTACATAATGCGGTAAACAACTTGGCTAAAAGATTTTGTATGACAACTGGTTTATTTTTCCTACAGCATAAACAACGCAACAGAGCATACTATATTAAATATATAAAGCAACTTACAATTGACAGCTGCCCATTTCAACACGGTATTTTCTTCGCTTGTCAGAAGTTATACCAGAAAGTCGCACAACACCTCATGTTCATAAAATATAACCATCTCGATTCATGTAATGAAAACTCGTGTCTCGCTCTCGCACTCACACGTGCCATTCTCATGTCGAGGTCTTGCTTTCGAATTTCTTATTTAACGCGCACATCGGGAGACCCCAGAAATCAACTGCAAAAGCAATACAGCCAGCTTGCACCAAAGTCGAATGTGACGTCCTGCTCATCTTCTGACTCTATGGGTTAGTGGACGCTCACCCTGCATTGTAAAGAGTTCAAAGAGAAATTGGATTGTGAACACAGCTGATGTATAGTGCGTGTTCATTGACAATTCGCCTAGCGACGCATCCATTAAAATAAAAATTTGTGGAATAAACTTAGATGCTCGAACGAGATGACTACAATAGGACCGAAGCTATGTTTTCAATCTCGAACGAGTGAAATAACAAACTCTGACAGCGAACTCGCCGTTTCGCTTTTACTGTCATACTGAGCGAGATAACGCCCATTAATTGGACAGATAGTGTTTTGCATCAGTAGCAGCATCCAAATATCCGATAGCGATGACTTGCTTTATGAGGTTCGCACTACTTCAGGCGGCGGACAACTTAGCAAATGTTCAACGCGCGTGACGCAATCGAACCGCGATGGTCGCCTCGATCCCTCGACTAGCGTTTTTGTGCGATGGCACATGCTTACTGTTAGTCTGATAAATACTTTTGATCGGGCAGTACACTTTAACTGGTGGTGGATATGACGTGACCGAGTTATACATAGCTGAAGCTCGGTCGCATACAGAGTACTTCATTGATATACCGGCGCAACTGCAGCGCTCAACGTCAATGCCGATTCACTTGGTGACAAAATACCTGCGTGTTTGACGTCGCATATATCGAGTGAAATTTCTTCTTTACTTTTAGAATACACTTAAACGCAATATAGAGTGGATCAGTAAAATTGTATTACTTACTGCACGCCACTGCAAATAATAATGTGCTATACGTGTACTTACATCGACTGTCGACATAAACATGAATCTGCGACCAGCTCCTTGCATCCCGGACTTAATTAAAGAGCAGAATTGAAAGCGAATGCACAATATGAGAGTATTCGGTTCGCTTTGGTAGCTGTAGAGCACCCGTTAATGCGTGAGTGCCCCATGAATCCTTGATCTTGTACATCGGCGCTTTGGTGTCGATGATCCGTTTGATGTTGGCATTTTGTATTGTCCATACAGCTGTCGCTACTTAATACGTATTTCTAGATTTTTGGCGAAAGGCGAAGTGAAGTCGACGGGATGGCGCGGATGGCGAAGTATACGGTACCACAGTCCCCTATGGCCTGCGGCACCTCACAGCCCTCACATCCCCTCTGGATTCTGTGTTGTTGTTGCCTTTTCATATATTATACGGTCTTTATCATTCGCTAGTCAATGGATAGCATATTTGTGTTGGATTTCATTGTCCGGTTCAAGATATGGAACAACGATATACTTGTACTTTATACTAAACATATATTTCAGAATTTGAACCAATACATATTGAGCAAATGTTTTGCTGTTTTTGAGACAGCTAATTTTTGCAAGTGACGCCACTTTATTCCATCACAGTACGTTATTACGACACGACTTCGAATCAGACAGAAACCACATTCAATGGAGTTAAATCCATTTGTATCGTCAATGATGTAGTGTCGCTGTGTTTGTGTCATGTTTGTGCTGTTCGTGCTGAGCATTTGTGAATGTGATGTTGCTGGTGAAATATTTTCTCCGTGCATTGTAAACAGCATCCATCTACAAATTACTGCGACACTTGTATGGTTGCAAATACTTGTTGCTAATTTAAACAAGCCAACCAGCACACATAGCGGTTTTGATAGGATCTGCAACAAAAAGTCCTTTGCTTTGATATTCTCGAATTTTTATGTTGCTCGATATGTGTTGGTATATATATTCTGGTGAAATTTGTCGCAAATCCAATCAAATGCTGACAAAATGTGAGCAACGCAAAATTTTAGCAAGAATATTTATATTCATTACGTTGTTTTATATGTAAATTTTAGAGCAGTATTACACAGCACTTAGTTTGATGAGTTTCTAAGATTTTTCTAAGGAGGAACGAACATATGTATTTAGGTTAGTTCATATTGCCACTCGAGATGTTGTTTTATCTCGAGCCTGTCAGTGTGGGCGATAACCTCATCTTGATATCAAAAAGTACAGAATTCATATAGTTGACATTAAACACTTGGATCTAACAAATCTACAGTTCGGTATTGCGCAAAAGTAGCGAGGGGCACATTAGTTTGGTATCGAACTGTGCAAATTTGATTCCGCCATAAACTCGAATATGCAAGGGTTTCAATTCGCGTTTTATTATTTCAATGCTACGAACGACCCTTCCATAATCACAATACACATTAAGCAAGTGATACATGTTTGCAACATTGACAATATCATCATATCATTTGCGAGACTTTTAGCAGGCATTATAGTATCGACAAGATATTTGCAACATTTTACAGATACATCTGAAGCACATCAAGCGCTACGACAGCACACTTCACTTTGCAAACACATTGAGACAGCATGCACGCACATACAGGCCAATACAACAATGATATTCTAAAGTACATTTAATTGCACTTTTATTATTAAATGTTGTCGGACAAATGCACCTTACATCATTGTTACGTATCCAGACGTAAGGTTGAGTCATCTACCATGTATATTGCAAGACACATATATTTGAAGAACAGTATAGTATTCACGATAATTTTAGTGATATATATTTGCAACTTATACAATAGCATCTATTCAGTTTTGACAACTTAAAGCAGCCATTGTATAACTTGTATATGCTGTCATTTTCATTTACTTCGTGGCGCATGGACACAAGCTCCTTTGTATGACATGCCTCTCGTACTACGCGTATTTGTGTGCCAATCGACGTAAACTACGACCAGCGCTGTGTCATGTATTCATTCATATTTGTTTTTCAAACAATCAATTATTGGACTTGCTAAACATGTACGTGTAAAACAGAATGTACACATCGTTGACGAATAGAACGAACTAGTTTTGACCGAAATAGTTATGTTTTGGTATACGGTTGTCGCGTTTATACACCTTCGTACATTCATTTGAGCTACTCATTAAAGCATAAGTATAATGACAGTAACAAACACGTGAAATGGTCCAGACACGCACATACCTTACAGCCTTGCGTTACTGAGGCACAGCATAGTCTGTAATTGGACACTAAAACGCTATTGACCATAGTTGTCGTCAATTTTTGTTATTCCAAATTTGATTTTTTGCACCTGCTGTTTGACATTGACTATTGCAGCCAATGAAAATAATCATATAATAGAAAATGCCGGTAATACATACCACAATTAAATATATTACTAATCACACATTGTATACCAATTACGAAAGTGTTTTTTGTAGCTAGCTAAGAAGGTTATCGTTTTGACAGCCGAAAATGACAATAGGTGTTATATCGGCAATCCATTTTGGACGTAAAGGTTCAATTTCTGGGGATCAAGCGAAGCATGCCGTGCGCACATTTACTTAGCAAGGAACACGAGGACTCGCCCATACGCGCATACACAATCCACAATTTTAATGATGTTCGTTTAATAATTGTAGTTTAGTCGCGATATCGGTAAGATCAACTCGAGCTGAAATGTCAACAATTCATTTAAGAAATCGATCACCTCACTTGCAGCAGTTTACTGTTAACAGATTGCAAGACACAAATTTTACAGCACGTACAATACTGTACACATCAAGTAAACTTCTGTTAAATGTGAGCAAAGTGTACAACTATACAGTATGACCACTTAAGCAGTCCTGCAAAGCTCCAAAATTGTATCGTCGTATTTAACGCGTTACCTTTTCAGAACAAATTGCCTATTTATCGATAATAAAAGGGTTACTTATTATCGAGTCACACTATACAGTGACCTTTGATCGATGGTACCTTTATACGGTATTTGGACTCACTGTACAGTACATATCCACGTATCTGCAGCAACATTTAGCAATTACAGATACATATATATTTAGATATTTGTGGAGTGCGGAGTTGAGATGGCAGGACGGTGCGGATGAATTCCCCACACCCCGCGTCAGCACGTTTTTTATACCCTTGTTGTTGACTTTAGGTAATATGTTTCCCATAATACGCAACAGACTTTATTGTGATAAAGTCTGTTGCGTCCGCTATTAAATTATGACGACACTTTTAGCCGAAATTGATATGGCTGCAATTTTTGTCACATATCCAAACAATCCAACACGCACGACTTACATATCAAAATCTGCGCTGACGTCGTGCGCACGACTGCAGAAACTTCACTTTGCAAGCAACGCCACGACTCGCACACACGCACACATTTACAATCTACACTACTCGTGACTGAGAAACAACAATGGCGACGGCACACGACAACGCAGATATTATCGT
>JAADXH010001030.1:0-14228 GCA_023337595.1 Globisporangium camurandrum | reverse complement strand
TTAAGAGAGAGAGAGAGAGAGAGAGAGAGAGAGAGAGAGAGAGAGGATAGCCGTCCTTTCGGGTACAGTATAAGAAAACACGAGGGCAACTTGATACCATTGCGTCCATTGCGTCTGGCTACAGTATTTGGCTACGGGGATCTGCTGTGTTGATGGTGGTTGTAAATATAATGGCACGACCCTCAGCGTTGGCTGACGATATGAGGCGGTCGTGAAGGCACGAGACTCGCCTTTGGCTGGAAGCAAGTGTTGATGCACTTGTCGCGCAGGAGCTTGTACACACAAAAACGCTTGTTGCTCGTGGGCTTGTGGAGTTGGACTAAGATTCTCTGATTTTTCCCAAACAACATGGGCGAATTGTATTTCAATGATGGCTTCACAACAACAAAACACATGTGAGCAGAATAAGATTGCCCCGCAACATGCGCGAACTGCAAGTCACGCGTGCCAAATGGTACCGCCACTTGGGCCCGTGGTCTTGTCTGTGGCCACTCGCAGCATGTAAGCCAATCGCGATCGACATCATCGATGAACCTTTCGTGCGTGCGTATGTGATCCCAACAAAAGTAGCAGCTCCCGCTAGCGGGCGGTGGTCCAGCATGCGAGCAGCAACGGCATCGCCTTGCTGCTGCTGGAGACAGACAGTCGCGGTGAACGTGTCGAGTGTGCGCCATGTGTGTCATACAGACTGGGTAATGCAGCGCCGCTCGCATACTCGAGTGGTCTTTCATCTCGCCCCTACTCCCTCTTCTCACACTTCATCGCTGCACCATAACCATCGCGGTCGCCTTCAAACTCGCATCTCACTCCGACTTTCGCGCTCGATTGCCAACCTCCCCTTTGCATTCTCGAATCCCCACAACCACAAACGCAATGAGTTCGCCCTCGCTTTCACCACCATCACTACTACCAGTAGCAGATGCTGGTATGACGAGCTCGACAGTTGTCAACCAATCATCTCCGCTACCCAGACACGACACAGCTGCCTCGCCATCCACGAGTAGCTCACTCGCACAGTCCATGTCGCCGTCGTCCAACCAGAGCGGTAGTAGCAGCAGTCCTGGCGGCGATGACGACAACAACACGTCGGACGATCGCGTCATGCGCTGGACGAAGAAGCAGCGGCGCAAGCGCACAGGTTGGGGACCGTACCAGTCCGTGCTCAATGAGCGCTCGGTCGACTTCAACTTGACGCTCGACATCCAGAACCTCAAACAGGAGATCCAAACGATGGAGACGCTGCGCGACATCCTCGCGTCCAAGACCATGAACCAGCGCCATGACCCGGAAGGTTCGCTCGTACGGATCGTGCAGGAGCACTACCGGATCTTCCGCACGGGCTTCAACCTCCAGCAAAGTGGACGAAAGCGCCTCATGAACGAACGCGACCAGCGCGAGTTCCTCCACAGCGTCTTTGACGAGCACGTCGACGTTGGCGGCGACGAGAACGGCATCCACGTGCTCGAGCAGCAGATCATGCTGTACACAGTCTTCATCAAAGCGATTGCGATGACGCTGACGGGATTCAACGTCATCGTCACGGACGACGCTGTGATCGTCGAGACGAAGGGCGTCTTGCACTTTCAGATCCTGCGCAATACGATCGCAGGGATGTTCCCACACGTTCTGAGCAACGAGTGGCTCGTATCGAAGCTCGTCGGTCGTGAAGTCGCCCCCGAGTCGAAGCTCAGCTTCTACTTCAACAAGCACGACAAGGTCGTCAAGTTTGTCGCGGAGCTCGACTACGTCAAGACGTTTGCCGAAGTGCTGACGGATCCGAACGACGTTGCGATCCTGCTCGGACGTGCGCGCATCACGGAGAACTGTCTCATCGTCCCGAGCGACGACACGGACCCGTCAGCGTTCGAACGCTCGCCTGGTGTCTCGAGCGCCGAGTCGTCAGCGTCAGTGTCAGCGTCGCCAGCGCGTTCGTTGCCATCACCAAGTAAGAGCGATGCGAATGTCATTGCGGACGGTGATGGTGATGTAGACGACCTTGGCAGCAGTGTCACGCTCACAGCTGACGACGACAGTTCCGCTGCGTTTGACTTTGGTGAGCCAGAACCCGAGCATCCGACATCGCCTGTCGCTGCTGTCCATGTTCCCAAGCCAGCGTCTTCAACACCGCAACTAGCACCAACAACCGCAGCAGCAGCACTCACGATCACAGTGCCATCGTCTCCAGACACGACGTTGTTGCAAACAGGCAGGTTGCAATCGCCTCTACCAGCAACACGACCAGTGTTCTCACCCAACAGTGCCCTTCCTCAAAGGCAGTCGCCTGTAGGTGCGACTGTCACACTTGCAACGACCCCAAACCTACGTCGCGGTCCGATGATGCCAGTCGACCACTTTCGTCACACAGTGGAGACGTACTTTCGTGTGTTTGCCCACGGGTCGCACCCGAGCACGGAGGCAACGATCGCGCAGTTTCTAACCCGCAACTTTGCACGCACTGTCGTGTTTGGTGAGTCGATCGGGCGACAAGTCATCGCTGATCGCTGGCGCTCGCTCTCGTGGTGCTTCAACTTGCTCTCGTTCCGCCGTCTGGATTCAGCAGCGGATGCGACAGCTGCTGTCGTGTACGAACCGAAAGCGAATCGGTACCGGATCACAGCGCACGCAGAGTACACGCTGCAGTTCACGCGGCGGTCGCTCGAGCTCGTGTTCCCACACGTATCGCCGGATCACGTGCTGTCGAGTGTACTCATCGGCGCACTCGTGCCCGTTGCGTCGACCGTTCGTTTTTGGCTCGAGCGGACGACCGGGTTGGTCGTCGAAGTCCAAGAGCAGATGGATTTTGAGAGTGCGCTCAGTATGATCGTGTACAGCGCTGACGACTTGGCGTTCGTGCTCGAAGAAGCGGCGCCGATATTCATGAGCTTCAGTGGCAACGCTCCAGTTACACGATCGACTGCGAACGTGCCTGATGACTCGACTGCAGGAACAACAACATCAGAAGCCGACGCATCCGTGCAGTGATCGAAAGGATCGTAGGTGTTACAACATTATCAAGCGATCCAAAGTAGACACTTTGCTGATGTGCAAAGCGATGCAACATTCGCTACAGGCCGCACGAGCGATCATGATCATGTATGCGTCCAGAAATGAGCACCATGAAGACGTAGTAAGCACAGCAAACAGTGCAGGACGTGACAGCGATGGATTTGCATGTTCATTCATTGCATGCACTTTCGTCACTCCTATCAACAACAGAGTCCCTTGCTTTATGTAGCCAGTTCGCATGGTATTGCCGACACGACAGTGGTCGACAATCCACTCGACACTGGCACCACGCGACGTATCTAGCGGTTGCTGTTGTTCTTCTTGGAGCCGCTGCGCTTCATCGCGCTGCTGCTGCTTGTCGTGGTCGACGTCGTCGTTGTCGCCTTCTTCTTTTGCTGCGACCCCATGCTGCTGCTGCCGGTCGTTGCTGCTGGTTTCGCCTTGAGGGACGGCGTAAGCGACGGTGTCGCCAATGCCGATGCCGATGCGTCCGCAGACGAAGCGTGCTTCACGCGCTTGCGACCACAGCAGCAGCCACACGTGAGCATGCACACTGCAGTCGAGAGCAGCCACCACGCGAGGCGCAGCAGCACGCGGAACTGCAGCAGCGCGAGCGGGATTGCGACCACGAGCAGCACACCATCGACGATCTTCTGCGCGTGTGAGCGCACGCCGGCGTTCTGCTCGAGCAGCGAGATTGCGTCGAGCCGGACCGACTTGGCGCGCTGGAGCCCTTCGTGCGACAGCCGCGTGGCTTCGACGCGCGCTTTCTCGGCTTCGGTCTGGACGATCGGCAAGTACTTCTTCACGTGCGGGTCCGCCGCGGAGCGCAAACCGCCAATGATCGGATCGACGGTCGCAGCGAGGTTGTCGCTGTAGAACTTGTCGGTCGAGTCGGCGACCGTGCGTTTCGTGGACTCGAGCGAGTCGATAACGTTCGTGAACGTGTCCGAGCTCTGCTCTGCGTGCTCACGGAGCGCTGCGACCGTGGTCGATGCGACCACGACGCCTTCGTCGTAGTACGACGACAGCAGCGCCGACAGCGAGATCTCGGCCTCTTCCTTCGACGCGAGCTCGGATTTCAGCGCCTCGTTGCGTTTGTGCGACTGCTGCACGTCCTTCTCGAGTGCTTTGACTTTTTCTTCGTACTCCTTCAGCGTCGCGCGCGTCGCTGTCGCGTCTTCGTCCCGCGCCATGGCGATCTGCGCCTGCGCCGCCAAGTCGCTCGAGGTGCTTGCGACAGTCGCTTCGAGCTTCTCGACTTGCGCTTCGAGGCGCTCAAGCTCTGCGCGGTGCGCTGTCTCGGCGTCCTCGAGCTTCTTCTCGAGCCGCGCGACGGTCGCGTCGGACTGTGCCTTGGTGTTGCGCAGCAACGTCATCGACGAGCGGTGCGCTGTCGTCTCTTTCTCGAGCTGCGCCTCGAGACTCTTCTTCTCGCTCTTCCACTCCTTCGTTGCTGTTGTAAGCTGCGCCGTGGCATCTGCGTTTGAGCTCTCGAGCGTGGCGATCTGCTGCTCATAGTTTGTCACGACCTGACCTAAGACCTCAAAGTACGCACTGACGCTCAAAATAACACACGACTAGCTGCACACACTTGCTCGCGCTACCAGCAAATATGAGCATGCGTAGACTGAAAGCACGCGGCATTGGTCGTCTGGAGCTGCTTGCGTGGCTCAATGAGTTCCTCGAGACAGACTACACCAAAGTGCGGCTGTCGACGACTGGCTGTGGTTGTCAAGCTGCGTTGATCTGTGTGTGTGTGGCTTGCTGATCTGTTCCATTGTTCGACTACTTGGACGACTGCTCGCTTGCTCGATTGGAGCACTGCGCAGATCGAGCACCTCGCAGATGGCATCGCGTACTGCCAAGTCTTTGATGCGCTCTACCCTGGCAAAGTCAGCCTCGCACATGTCGCGTTCCAGGCAAAGGCGCGAAGCGACTATGAGCGCAACTTTCGCGTGCTACGGAAGGCGTTCCACGTCTGCGATATCCGCAAGGTGTGTGCGCGTTCGTGGGTTGAATAGGCTGTAGCTTACTGCATACGTTGTCGGGTGATTGCGGTTCTAGCTCCACTACTTACGCTGCTGTGTACTACTACGATGACAGGAGATCCCAGTACGCAAGCTCGTAGAGGGCATCTTCCAAGAGCACTTTGAGTTCCTGCACTGGGTCCACGACTACGTCCATCGCACGTACCCAGACGTGATGCAGTCGTACCATGGCTTTGAGCGCCGTCAGCAAGTGCTTGGTGCGAGCCTCTCGCTCACGCAACTCAACTCAGCCAACACGAACCTCGTACCAAAGTACTCGGTACGGAACAAACGACAGTGATACTGTGCGCAAGCAAATGCTCACTAGACGCTGACAGTGTGCCTAACCGTGTGTGCAATGGCGCAGAATACGATGAAGTTACTTCGCCGCGACGCGCTTGCCGGGAGCTCCGATAGTCTGGACGCTCACGATCCCTTCAACGATGGCGAGAGCGACGGATACAACCTGGAGTCGAGCAGCGGCAGCGGTGCTCCAAGCACGCACCAACAGGGCGACGAGACGGCAGCAACCGAGTCGTGTGCTCCTGCATGTGAAGACGCTAGCAACTTACACCTCCCTGCAGCGAGTGGCATGGAGCGTCTCGATCCGTCGCTCGAGTTTGTCAAGTGCGAACATCGATGTCGGAACTGTGCATCACGTTTGTTGTCCTAGCAGCTCAGACTAATCGTACTTGGCGGCATTGCAACCTGTGTGCGCTACGACATGTACAGACACTCGTTTCAAAGTACGTTGAAGGCAGCAGCGAGTCTTGACGTGCTGTCGCGCACCTTGGCTGCGCTCAATAGTACAAAGGCCAGCGAGCCACAGGTGTCCAAGACAAAGGCAGCAGCGGTGCGACCGCGCACAGCGACCAAGCTGCATGCACCGAAAGCACCGGTGCTCGCCAAGTCACGTTCCGAGAACGACGCTGCAAACTACGCAGACCCGTTTGTTTGTCTGCGGCTCTCGGATCTGGTACGAGTATGTATGTGTGTTCGAGTGGAGTGTGAGCAGATGAGTCTGAGACGGTTGGCGAAAGTGACAAGAGGCTTACAAAGCTAGTGCACGTGCGTTGACACTCGTCAGTATGGCCAGCGCACTGACGACTCTGTGTTGTTCTTCCCTGATGTACTCTAGATTGCTACACTCGAGTCCGAGTTGCTTGGGCGAGTCGCTGACATGGTGCGTTCGATACTATCGCTGAATATGCTTGATCCAAGCTATATCGAACGCCAAGGAAATGAGCCACTGTGCTGATTCGAATGTGCAACAGAAGCATTTGGAGCGAGCAGTCGAGGACCTTACTGCAGAGCTTCGCCGAGACGTACGCACCTAGAATGCAGGTCTGATTGACGAATCCAGTCAGCTTTGCTGTGCACCTATCCAGCCATGTTTGTAGTGTGTTAAGTGTTGTGCTTGCTACCAACTCACCTCCATTCAGCCCGACTTCCATCTCAGCATCTAAATACATCAGTAGCGCTGGACGCCAGCGCTTTTGCAAATTCAGACAGCTTCGCCTGAGCACGGCGAGCACGCCGTCGGTCGCGAGCGCACAAGTAGTGAGGTTTAAGTCCGCGAGCTTTGCGTAACCTCGGCACGACATCCATTTTGTAGCGATCGGCGGCATTGCGGCTCGAGTGGCACTCGTCGTCGTTGTAGCGTGGACCGTATCAGTCACTCGTACTGTCGCACGATGAGCGCTGGCGGCCAAACTCGCCGATCGGGCCGCTTCGCGCGTTGTGGCGGTCGCTACTGCAGTCGCGGGCGCTGTGTCGACTGCTGCTATTGCGATCGGAGCAACGATGGTCTGGACATCTGGGCATCTGGCGCGTACAGTTCTAGTCTTGTTTCACAACGATTTGTATCATTCTGAAAGCGATTCATAACAATCTGTACACTCTGAAACATTCAGAGTGATGTTTTATAACAATGTGTATCGCTCTGAAAACGTTTCACATCAATGTCTATCACTCGGAATCATTTTATCGCGTTAGCCTTCTTGAGTAATATGTACGTAAATTTCGCTAATATAATATATAATATATAACTGAACAGGATTTTGGACTTGACAACTGCTGGGTAAAATGACCATAAATATAGCTCTAATGTTGGTGTTGTTGCCTTTCAAATCGATGGCGGCGACAAATTGCAGAGCCAGTCAACCCGTCGTCGTCCACTTCCGTCGTCTTACTCTCTGTGCGTGTGCGTGTACGTGTACGTGCGCTCGACGACGACAACAACAACACCTCGACCAGCACACAGCTCTCTATGTACGTCGATCCGCATATCTCTTTGCTCTCGTTGCATTCGTCGACGTGCCACGTGCGACTGTCGCATGTCGTCTCCCCTATTGCTATTTACCTGGAAGTGCGCTCACACAACCTTGCTCTTGCGGGTTGCGGCGACGGTATCTACAATACCAACGGCCGCAGTTGTAGCCTTCCACACCACATACGCGTGGTCTCTTGTCGTAACATGGTGAAGGTGACGACGACGAGCAGCGAATACAAGCTGCAGCTCGCAGCTGCGTTCGGCATTGGCGCTGCGGTGGCAGTTGTCGCACAGCTTGCATACGCTGCAGCCACAAAGAAGCAGCAGCAGCGTTTTGCCCGAGCGACAAAGGCGACTGCACACAGCAGCACCGCCACTCCGAGTGTCGTGCCTCGCCCAGTTGGCACGGATGCGATGGAGGACGCGCTGCTGCAGGAGCAGCTCTCGCGCATCCACTCGTTCTTTGGCCAAGACGGGTTTGACAAGATCCGTGATGCATTCGTGATCGTCGTCGGCGTAGGCGGCGTCGGCTCACACGCCGCGCACTTGCTCGCGCGCTCGGGTGTGCGCAAGCTGCGCCTCATTGACTTTGACAACGTCACGCTGTCGTCACTGAACCGACACGCGGTTGCGACGCGCGCTGACGTCGGGACGCCGAAGGTCACTGCGATGAAGAAGCACTTGCACGAGACAGTGCCGCAGTGTGAGATCGAGGACGTGGCGATGATGTTTGAAGAGTCGGCAGCCGACGAACTGCTCGACGGCAACCCGACGTACGTGCTCGATTGCATCGACGACGTCCAGACGAAACTCGCGCTGCTCGTCGCCGTATCGGAAAAGAAACTCAAGGTCATCACGGCGACTGGCGCTGGCGGCAAAGCCGACCCGACGCGCCTCCAGATCGGCACGATGAAGGACGCCGTGCGTACGTAGTCCTATTATGTGCTGAAATAGTGTAGATGCAAAGACTAAGCAAGCCAGCGACCTGACGCTTCTCTCTCTGTACGTATTAGGCGACCCACTGGCGACCAAGATGCGCTACTTTCTTGCAAAGAAAGGCGTGTCGACGTCGAGCATCACGACCGTGTTTTCGAGCGAGAAGAGCGTTGCGAAGCTCTTGCCACTCGAAGCTGAACAGGCAGCGAACCCAAGTGCGTTTGGGAGCGTCGAGAACTTTCGCCTGCGCGTGATCCCAGTGCTCGGAACGATGCCGGCGATCTTTGGCCAGACGATGGCCGCGTATGTGCTGTGTGACCTCGCCCAGCAGCCGTTCCAACCGGAGGCAGTCGCGCGGCTGTCGCGTGACCAGCGCAACAAGCTGTTTCAGAAGCTTCTGGATCGCGAGCGGCACCTTGGGATCGAGTCGGGCCGCATGGAGCTCGAGAAAGAGGAGATCGAGTTCATTTTCCAGGAAGTCTGGCGCGGTCGCAGTGCCGTGAGCCACGTGCGCCAGGGCGGCCACGAGCGCATGTTCCTCGCGCGCTGGCGACCCGACAAACCGCTGCGACCGGACAACATCGTGTTCCTCACGCTCAAGGAGCTCGCAAAGTACGACAAACTCGGCATCGATGCGTTTGGTGACGAGATGCGCGACGCGATCGACGCTCGGCTCCAGCGCTTTGGCGAGTGGGCATGAGTTAGTGTGATTAGATTGCAAAGTGATAGAGAACGAGTACGAAAGAGAGCGAGGGTTAATGATGGATAGACAGTTTTGTTGTGTGCGCGTCTTCGATCGTGCTATGCGCGCACGCGGCCCATTTATCCAGCGTTCCTTCTTGTCGTCGATGTGCACTTGATCTTAATACCCAAAACCTGCTTCGCACCCTCACCTAATTACACTGTAGTTGGGTAACATGTGAGGGTGCGCTCACCCTAAACCCTAGGCTCTAACCCATACTTAAGTATGACATTTTAATATAACATAGATGCAATATATGTTGCTAATGGCAATTGTTTGTATGTCAATCACAATTGCTCACGCACGCAATGAACGCAATCGTCACTTTGCCATTTGCATCATCCTCCAAGCACCAGCAACGCCCCACATTCCTTTCCCTTCGTTCCGCCGACGACCTACGCACTCGCAACGATGACGACAACCTCCGTGCCACGCGTAACTACACAGACGCTCAAGAGCGGCGCCTGGAAGCAGTGGATCAGCGGCATCGACGCGTTCCTGTTTGACTGTGACGGTGGTACGCGCCCATGCGTGTGCGCATGTGCTTCCAAAGTACAGAGCCGCTCACTGAGCTGATACTTGCAACCATTTGCGATGCACATCCGTATATGTGCTGCTACTGCTATCGGCACGCAGTTCTGTGGCGCGGCGACGCTGCGATTGCTGGCGCGAACGAAGCGATCACGCTCCTGCGCTCGCTCGGGAAGCAAGTTGTGTTTGTCGTACGTCGATCACGGCTCGTTGTAGTCTCTTTGTCTCTCTATCGATGCACTGCTGCTTTGCTTGTTTGAGTACCTACCCAGTTCACTCCCTGCACTTGTCGCTCTACTCTGCTTGACTCGTTCAGACGAACAACTCGACCAAGAGCCGAGACTCTTACGTCCACAAGCTCGGTAAGGATGCACTGGCGTCTCAGCGCGATCAGTACGATGACTGACTATCGCGTCTGTGTGTGTTTGTATACTGCTTTGCCCCGTCGACAGCATCGCAGGGCATCACTGCAAAAGTCGATGAGATCGTCACGTGCGTGCCGCAAAATGTGCTGCACGATGGCGTCGCCATGAACAATGCGCTGATCTTAGCTGACGTATCTATACGCTGTTTGCTGCGGTCTCTTGCTCGACACCACTCAGGTCGGCGTGGGCGACTGCCAAGTACATGAAGCAGCATCAGATCACCGGTAAAGTCTACTTTGTCGGGGAAGCAGGACTTGGCCAGGAGCTCGCAAACGAGGGCTACGATGCGTTTGGGCTCGAACACGGCGGGGCGCGCGAGCTGCCGCACCCGTTCACCGTCGACCCCGACGTGAAAGCCGTCGTCGTTGGACTCGATCGGTGTGTGTGATTGCGCTGTCGACTCGTGTGCTGTTGCAATCGACTGACATCATCAACTGTTTATTCGTCCACAGCAACATTTCGTACTACAAGCTCGCGTATGCGACCGTGTGCGCGCGCCAGAACGTCGGCTGTCGGTTCATTGGCACGAACCCGTACGTTTGTCTGGCTGGCTGCGCATGCTGTCGACACTGTCGCTTCGCGCGTAGCGCTTGTTTGGTTTGTCATTCGTCTAACGATCCAAACCATGTGGACGTAATACACACACACAGGGACTCGACGTTCCCAGTTGATGGTGCGATCCTTCCAGGTGGTGGGACGCTCGTGAAGACGATCGAGTGCGCCGTTGGACGGTACGACGCTACTGCGACAACGGTAGCAGTGGAGCTGTCGATATGACTGCAATAGCGACACTCACACGCTGCCGATTGCTCTGCTTTGCTATGCTGCACTATCTCTTGCAGTGCGCCAGAGGCCGTGATCGGCAAGCCGTCGCAGGATCTGCTCCAGACGATCTTGAAGACGTACAACCTCGACCCAGCGCGCACGTGCATGGTACGTCCATGTCGCATTATTCCAATGACGCGTATACTGCGCCTCACAACGTTCTACATGGCTCGCATTTCTCTAGGTCGGCGACCGCCTGTCGACGGACATTGCGTTCGGCCGCCTCGGTGGCCTCCAGACACTCCTCGTGCTCACGGGCATTACGCACGAATCGGAGATTGCGTCGATCGAGCAACCCGAGTACACGCCGCACCACGTCATCACGTCAATCGACGTGCTCAACCAGCTCGCAGCGAGCGAACAGCAATAGACGCATGTGCTAAGCGATGCTACCCTTGAGGATCGTACATCGACTACGTGACTCCAATAGCCATAGAATGTGTGAATACGACAGTGTTGAACATTTCGAATGATCCACAACAGCAACTAAGGACTGCTCTTGAGTGGCTAAACAGATTCTCTCTCTCTCTCTCTCTTTCTCTTCGTGCTACAAAGCTGTACTCTATACTCAACACGTATGGGTTCATGGTACCACCGAGCGCTTGAGCCGCGGCGCACCGCCGTTCACGAACGCATCAAAGAACGACGTGCTCGAGTTGCCCCAGAGCGCGGAAGCTGCTGCTCCTGTGGTCGCCGTCGCATTAACACCAGCACCCGCCCAGTGTTGCGTGCGGCGTCCAGCTGCGCCAGTCGCGGCTGGTGCGACCGCCGCCTCTGGTCGTTCAGACGCATCGTCTGCTGTGCGCGATCGCTTGCGACTCATCTGCGGCGTCTTGAGCGGCTTGGGGACGTACCGAATGCCAATTGGACTCTTCGACGGCCGCATCGCGAGCAACGCTGTGACCGACGGCGACTGCATGTACCCAGTCGTCGTAGTCGTTGGTGCTGCTGCTGCTGTTGTCGCGTCCAGCGGCGCGCGCTTGCGCTTCATCGTCGGTACTTTGCGCGGCGTCTCCATCCTCGTAGCGTCAACGACGACGTCGTCGTTGTTGTCGATATTGCTGTCGCTATCGCTGTTCGTTGCGGCACGTCGTGCTGGGGGTACCGCATTGTCTGCATGTGCATCTCCGTCACTGGTCGACGGCGCTGCTTTGCGCGACTTCTTCCCAGGGACTTGCGGCGTCGCAATGTCCTGCATCCGCGTCATGCGCGTGAGCAGATCGGCCTGGGCGATCGCTTGTGCAATGCCGCTTGGCGCTTTGTCCTTTGCTCTTGCCTGTGGCTTATCTGCGCCACGTGCAGGAGCGGTCGGGTCGGCTGGATCGTCGGTTGTGTTTGTTGTTGCTGCAGGCGGTACTTTCTTGGTTCGCCCGCGCCCGCGCTTCGTAATGTTCGCTGCCTCGAGACGTGCAAAGTCTTCCGCCTCGGGCTCGTTCACGTCCATTGTCGCTGTCTTCGTCTTCGTCTGTGGCTTTGCCTTTGCTGCTACTGGTGGCTCGTCAGCAGCGTCAGCAATGGCGCTGTCGATCCCTGGCGCTGCTTCACGACTCGGATCTTTTGCTTTCGACTGCTTCGCACGAACAAGCGTTGCGGCGCCGACCTTGTCCATCAAGCTCTGGCTGCCACTTGTCGCTGTAGATGAAGCAGCTTCCGTGACAGCGGTGGTAACGACGGGACGATCGCTCAACGAGATTCCGAGGTCCTTGCGCCGCTTCAGCGCTGTCTTCGTTGGTTTCTCGAGCGCTGTAGCTGCATCGATCTCTGCTACACGCTCCTTCTCCTTCTCCTCCTCCGCTTCTTGTCGCTGTTTGCGTTCGCGCACCGCCTTTGCTTTTGCAAGCGCGGCTTTGCGCGTAAAGTCAAACTCGATCGGTGCTGCGAGCGCTTTCTTGGCGACTTTGCGCGCTAGCAGCTTCGATGGCGTCAACTTCGATGGCGTTGCGTCGTTGTTGTTGGCGCTTGGACGTGATGCTGCTGGTGAAAACAGCAAATCTGCGAGCGACGTGTTCCCATCGGCCTCCGAGTCGCTCGATTTGTCGGCAGCGAGCAAGCGCTGTAATTCAGCTGCGGCGGACGGCCTTGCTGGCGCTGGTTTTGTCGTTGTTGTTGTCGGTTTGTCCTCCAGCGCGGTGGTGCTGTTGTCATCGTTATTGGCGTCGTTGTCGTCCTCGTTGAACGAATCTTCTAGACGGCGTGGCTGTGTACTATGCGCAGCAGTGTCGCGCACGTGTGCCGCTGGCTTGTTGGTCGAGAACGTGACGTTCTTGGTCGATTTCGGCGTCTTTTTCGGTGGCAGCACCTGCGCGTTGGTGTCGCTGTTGTTGGTCGTCGAGAGTGCAGACTTTGCAACTGTCGACGCATCGCTGTTCGATTTCGCTGGTTTGCTCTTTCGCTTTACCACTACTGCTGCTGATGATTTTGCTGCTGCGGCTGCTGGTTTCGCTGCAGCTTTTGTAGGTTTTGTGGTTGCTTTTGCTGCGACAGTCGTTGCCAATGTCGACTGCTGGATCACTACGATCGACTCGCGTCGCTGCTGCAGCTGCTCGGTCTGCGCTTGCAGCTTGCGCATTGCGGCGGCCGTAGCACTGATCTTGACCTCGTCATCGCACTGCTGCTGTGCGAGCTGCTTCTCTTTCATGCGAAGCAGATGCTCATGCTCGTGTATCAGGTCGCGCTCCTCGCGGTCGAGCTCTTCATCGAGCTCGATCTGCCGACACTGGTTGCGCAGCTGCTTCGCGCGCAGGTCAATCGTGCGCCACTGTAGCGCGAAGACCTCCAGCATCGCCTCCTCGGCCTCGATGACAGCAAGCGTCACGGGATTCATGCTTGTCGTCTATCGCCGAAAGTGTGTTGCGCGCCGAATTTCCGAATTTCAAAATTTTATTTGGAAAATAGAAAGTTGGGTTTGTTGTGAATTGACGTGAAATAAAAAGCAAACTAATTACAGACAGCGCATATCAATTGCACCCTACTTTGATGTGATACAGTACCGGCACAACGCATACAGCACTAAAGCAAAAACAGCACATGGAAACTTCCGTATACATCTACGCTGTTAAACAACATTCGCATATGCACCACATACAACGCTTCCAATCTCGAGCCAACAACTTTTACATCCATGCATGATCCTCACCCGCACAAAAAGCACTTCAAATTACTGTATAATATCTAAAATAACAACAATATAGATACTCAATCATTTACCCACACAATACCTTTCAATATTATAAACTATTTAGCCAATCACAGATGTATACACCCCCGGTCAAAAACTTAAAACCACCCACGTTTTGATAAGTAACTTTTGAACGGCTGCGATTTGATTGATGCTGTTTAGATATGTGGTTTCTGTCAATCTGAGCACTCTAGAGCACTTTTCATAACTTCAGAATTCGTTGTCTGTCGATAGGCTTGCATACAAAAAACACGATTTGTACCCTGGACACAAAAATAAAACC
>JAADXH010001029.1:0-14238 GCA_023337595.1 Globisporangium camurandrum | reverse complement strand
TACAGACGACTCCCTCATTATGACCACCCCAAATCGTATGCCGAAATATTTGATGAGAGAGGAAACGAAAAACATAAAGGTATACGCGATGAGAGGGATGTACTTGTATTCAGTTGAGAATATAGCGCACTGATGGCGAGCAGATGCTCATCCTTGTCAAACCATCCAACAACTCGAACACTTCCTCGTCTAGTATCTGAGTATGTCGCCAACAGTTTGTGATTGTAGTTTGTGTGACTTCAGCCCATGCACGCTGTGCCCATTTCATTGCACACAAGACGTCTACTTGAAGCAGTGAATGTGCAGGAGCAGCGTCAACTGCATGACATCTTTCAATCGCTTCATCCAATTGATCGACGATGTGGAGGTTTTTGATTTGTGCAACTGCGGACTTGAACGCCTTTATGATCCCTGCGTCCTGCGGCTGCAGGTGCGCAGTTGTATTTGGTGAAAGCAAGTGTACTGTCACATGGGATAGCGCTTCAGACAGTCGATGAGAAGAGCAACTATCGACCAGTAGCAAAATGCGACGATCTTCGTCCTTCATGCGCGCGTTCAATATCTTAAGCCATCGCACAAACAAGTCAGTGTTCATCCACCCCTTAGAGATGGACTCGAAGTACACTTCGTGCTCTTCTGCGCTCCGCATCCCAAAGCATCGTGTGCGTCGCACAGCACCAACAAACAGAAGTGGAAGCTTCACGGTCCCGTCGGCGTTGCAACACATAGCAACAGTGAGCCGCTTCTTCAAGTGCTTGCGGCCAGACATGCGAGAGGACGTGATCGATGATGTTTAGGGAGCGCAGTAAAAGAACGCCAACTCATCCATGTTAAAAATGTTGTGTCTATCGTACGCTTTTGTGACACGCTGTAGCTCTTCTCTTCCGTCGACGACAACATGCTGCGAGACAGACGCAGCTTCTCCGTGGGTTCGTTTGGATGAGAGTCCATAGCGGCCTTGAAAATGAGACAGCCAGCCAGCTAAAAAGCGCAGCGCGCGCAGCTTGTCCGACGACGCTGGATCGACTGCAGCGACAATCATGTCTCGCATTTGGCGGCTTTCGCTCGAATCGTCGAGCCAGTAACGACAGGCAAGCGTAGGTCTTCACACCGCTGCATCCAAGCACGCAGATCCTTCTCCAGCTCTGACGATGTGACGTCGTGTTGTGTCTTGATAGTGCAGCTTGGACTTGATGGCAGAGAGGTGCCTTGTACGCTGAGCACACGGCTGATGGTCTTGAGGCCGGGTGGTTTGCTTAGCCGGAACGTCGCTGCTGCCCAGTCTGCTAGCTGCTCGCGAGTGAGTTGCTTATGCGGGCGCTTGTGTTCTCGTATTTGGTGCTTTTCGCCGTATGTCAGCCGTGTACGCGTGCTGCTTGCCATTGAGTGAGTTTGTGACTGACTGCGTTTGATCGCAGTGATCATCGACACAATTACCACATGTGTTTTTTTGCTCGAGAGCCAACAATTTGACTGGAGGCGATACTCATCAAATTTCCGTTGCATTTAATTATTTTTAGAAGGGTATACAGTGACAGTGGGTGGTCATATTGAGGGAGTCGTCTGTACCAGCACATCGCATTTTTATTTTTTAGCTTTGGATTCGTTTACCGGTGATGACAAATACATTACCGATATAGTGTATTTTTGGACTTACTACCGATATATCGCAGCTGTTTCTGCGACCAATTTTACCTTCGTTGACCTTGACGTCGAGGTTGGCCGCTGCGACGACGGCAACGTGATGTCGGGGATGGTAGGCGGCTCGCTCGCGCCGCTGCGGAGTACGCCGCCTGCATCGACAAGTACTGGTGCTCGAATTCGTCTAACAAATCCGCTGCAACCTCATCAACAACAAGAACAGCAGCAACAACACAACGCCACACACCCGTTGCGCACAATCACTATCGATCGACCGCAGCTCATGAAGCGCGCGATCCAAGCAGCACTGGACCCGCACCCAGACTCGACGCTTGAATGGCTTCGATCACGGCTCTTTGGTCGCTCACGTACATCCGCAACTACGCAACCGCGCCGCAGCGACAATTGGAATCATACGAACAACAACGATGACAACGACAATGACAACTACGACGTCCAGTTCGTTGATAACGTTGTCGTGAGTGCCAAGTACACACTATGGAACTTCTTCCCGCGCGTTGTGCTCGCTCAGCTCCAGCAGCCGTCGAACCTCTACTTTCTCTTCATCGCAATGCTCCAGACGATCAAGCAAGTGAGCAACACAAATGGCGTCCCGACGATCTTGTTGCCACTCACGATCGTCTTTATCTGCAGTGCGATCAAAGAAGCGCTGGAAGATCGTACGCGGCATCGCGCTGACGCGGCTATGAACAGCCGCCACGTGCTCTGCCTCAGTCCATCGGGCGACTGGTCGCCGACGCGCTGGGGCGACGTCCACGTCGGCGACATTGTGAAAGTTTTAAACAACGAGACCGTCCCGGCTGACTTGTTTCTACTATCGACGGAAGCGCTTGACGATCTTGACGACGACGACGACGACAGTCCGCAGCAGCAGCAGCAGCAGCAGCAGCAGCAAGGAGACGAGAGCCACGACAGCAGCAGCAGCAGTGGCGGCGTCGCATACATTGAGACGAAATCGCTCGACGGGGAGACGAATTTGAAGATCCGGACTGCGATTCCACTCGTAGCGACGCTCGTTACAGCCTCGAACTCGTCGCTCGAAGCGCTCAACGCATTGCGCGGCGTCGTCGAGTGCGAAGCGCCGAACGATCGCATTGCAACGTTTGATGGCAGCGTGACATTGTCGTTGAGTGCGTCGCAAGCAGCTGCTGTTCGCCGCACGGACGCGTCGGCGTTTGTAGCAACAACTCCAACTGGAGAACAACAGCAGCGCCAGCAGCCAACGATCCGCGTGCCGATCACGGCGAAACAGATGCTGCTGCGGAGCTGCGTGGTGCGCAACACGCGCGCTGTCGTCGGCGTTGCAATCTTCACGGGCCACGAGACAAAAGTCTGCTGTGCGAATGCGCCACCGGTCATCAAGACGTCGAGCGTCGAGCAGCATTTGAATGCGTTGATTTTGCGCGTCGTGTGCATCCAGCAGCTCGTGTGTCTGCTTGGCGCACTGCTCGGTGCGCTCTGGATGGCAACAAAGGGCGACGCGCTCTGGTACTTGCACGCTGCTGCTGCTGCATCCACGTCTCCAGGCGTCATAAGCGACAGCGGTCGTGCACTGTACCTCCGTGCAGCGACGCTCACAGATGGCAGCGCTAATGCACGCGGCTTCCCGTTCGAGGAACTCGCGAAGTTACACCTGCGGTACTTTATCATCATGCAAAACTTTGTCCCGATCTCGTTGAACGTGTCGTTGGAGTTTGTCAAGTACTGGCAAGCGTACTTTATGGCCCAGGACCTCAACATGTACGACGCAACGACCGATACGCCAGCGCTCGTGCGCACGTCCGCGCTGAACGAAGACCTCGGACGCGTCCATCACGTGTTTACCGACAAGACTGGGACGTTGACGATGAACCTCATGCTGTTTCGCTTCTGTTCGATTGGTGGGAAACACTACGGCGGTGCGATTAGTGACACGACAACAACAGCAGCAGCAGTGCCATCGACAAGCACAACACCGTTTGTCCAGTTTGATGCGACCGAGTTGCTGGCAGATCAAGCAGCAGGCGGCGATCGTGCGCGTACGATCGAGCGATTCGTGCGGCACTTGGCGCTTTGTCATACGCTCCTGCCGGCGCAATCGATGCGCGACATGTGTGATTTGAACGTGCCGCCTGCGTACTCGGCGTCGTCGCCAGACGAACAGGCGCTCGTGTCGGCCGCAGCGCACTGCAACGTGCGCTTTGTGCACCGCTCGCCAAGTGCGATGACGCTGTTGGAACACTGTGGTGGTCCGCAGCAACAGCAGCGTGTGTTTAAACTCCTGAACGTCTTGGAATTCGATAGCGACCGGAAACGCATGAGCGTGATCGTCGAAGCGCCCGATGGAACGATCGAATTGCTGTGCAAAGGCGCCGATAACGTCATTCTCGAGCGCTTGGCAGGCGACGCGACCACGAACGACCCGCAACGCGTCGACGACGTGTTTGCCCAATTGGCGCAGTACGCAAACGCTGGCATGCGGACGCTGTGTTTGGCAGCGAAGACGATCGCACCGGGTGACTACGACGCATGGAATGTACGCTATCAAGCCGCAACAACGTCGATCGACGAGCTCGTGAAGCGCCGGCAAGGGCTTCCGAATGCGATCGATTCGCTCATGCACGAGATTGAGCTCGATCTGACGTTATTGGGCGTCACGGCCGTCCAAGATAAGCTCCAGGAGGGCGTCCCCTCGACGCTCACGATGCTCCAACAGACGAACATCAAAATCTGGACGCTCACGGGCGACAAGATGGAGACTGCGATCAACATTGGCTATGCGTGTGCGCTCCTCCATCGATCCACGGACGTTGTCCAAGTCGCGTCCGATGAGTACGTGGCGGTCGCACGCGGCTTGCAGGACGTCGCCAAGCGCTACGAGCAGCTCGAAGACGTTGCGACTGTAGCATCTGGCGCAATCGACACGACGCGGCGACACAAGCAGCAATCGTTGCCGTGGCACGAACGCCTGCGTGCGTCTGTGCGGACGCTCGTGCTCGGTACATCAGCTTCGACGCAACAGCGGAAGAAGCGCCAACCAAAGCGACGGACGCTACAGCGCCAGCACCGACGCGAACCGTACGCACCAGTAACAACGCTCGGCGATCGATATCACGCTGACGCTGCCGACGACACGGACGACGACGACCTCGATCCGATCGACGAGCGCAATGCGCTGCTGCAACGACCTGCGCGGCGTCGATCCCCTTCGTCGTCATCGCCATCGTCATCGTCGTCCATGCAGCAGTCGATCTCACTCGTGATTGATGGCAAAGCGCTCGAGCACGCGCTGCGGCCGCGCCTCCGTTTGCTGTTCTATTACGTCACGCAGCGCTGTGCGTCCGTGATCTGCTGCCGCGTGTCGCCAAAGCAGAAAGCCGACATTGTCGCATTCGTGCGATCGTTCGAACCGTTGAGCATCACGCTCGCAATCGGCGACGGCGCAAACGACGTTGGGATGATCCAAGCAGCGCACGTCGGCGTTGGGATCTCCGGCCACGAGGGCATGCAAGCAGTGAATAGTTCGGATTACGCAATCAGCCAGTTCCGGTTCCTCCAACCGCTGCTGTTTGTCCACGGCCGGTGGGCGTACCGGCGCGTGACGAAGCTCATGAGCTACATGCTGTACAAGAACGTGACGTACGTCCTCACGACGTTCTGGTTTGGCTGCTTCTGTGGCTTCTCGGGCCAGCCGCTGATCTTGGACGTCGCAGCGCAGAGCTTCAACGTCTTGTATACGAGCGTGCCGCTCGTGCTGTTTGCGGTGATGGACCAGGACATCTCGGCGTCTAGTGCACTCAACTTTCCACGCCTGTATGCGCTCGGACAGCAGAATGCGCTGTTGCAACGTCGTGTGTTTTGGCCCTGGCTCCTCACCGGCCTCTGGCACTCGCTCGTGATCTTCTTTGTATCTGCGTGGGCGCTCGAAGGCGATTTGTTGGTGTCGTCGTCGTCTCTTTCGATGCCAACGCCTCCTCACGTGACGACGATCGACCCAACGGGTCGGTCCGACAGCCTCGTGACGCTCGGGTTCGTCGTGTTTACGACGCTCGTAAGCGTCGTGAATCTAAAACTCGTGCTGGAAACGTTTCATCTCACGTGGCCGTTTGTCGCTTCGATACTTGCGTCGATCGGGCTCTGGGTGAGCATCGCGACGGTGCTCGCAGCACCAACGAGTCGCTTTCGCCACGCAATAGGCGAAATGACGTTTTTGTGGCACGCACCCGCGTTTTATACCGTGTGTGTGCTCGTCGTCGTGCTGAGTCTACTACGCGACGTGCTGTGGAAGCTCGTGCGGCGCTTGTACTGGCCATCGACGTACCACATCTTGCAGGAGCGAGAGATGCTACGCCTCCCCACAACGCCCCACGCGATCGAGCAGGAGTATAGAGCAGCGCTTGCTGCTGCTGCTGCTGCTGCTGCTGCTGCTGATCCTGACAGCGTCCAAGAGCAGCAAGTGGCGGCAGGTGGTAGCGTCGACTATGCAAAGAGGATGCTGCGACAGCTCCCGCCGTTCGAGTCGGCGCACGAATCGTTTCGACGGTCGTCGCCGCTCGCCGAGAGTTTGATTGCTAGTGGCGGTCGTAGTGGTAGTAGTGGTGCTAGTAGTAGTCAGGATCTGGAGAGTGGCGGTCGGCACGTTCGTTCGAGAGCGTCGTTTCATATGCTGGACGCCGCACCACACGACGAAGTGTTTGGCAGTAGTAGTAGTGGCTGGGAAAGACGCAATGACGACGGCGACGACGATCCCCACCACGAGCGCGACGGGTTGCTGGTGCACATCGCGTCCAGTCCTGCTAGTAGTAGTAGTAGCAGTGCAAAGGTCGTCGCTGGAGGCAGCAGCAGTCGCAGCTCGTCACGCATCATTGACGTGGGGGATGTGCGGCGACACGAGTACCACGGGTATGCGTTCTCAGAGCACGAACGCGTCGACAGCGACGTCGAAGCAGCGTCCCATGCTGCATCGATGCCGTCTGCATCGTCGATGTCGTCGTCGACGCGAGACAAGTACAGCAAGCAGTCGTCGAGTGCGAGTGGAACGCGTGAGTCTGTTGCAGCGAGTCCTGGTGGTGGTGGCAGCAAAAGCAGCTCGCGCACGCTCAAGAAGATGCTCAAGAGCGTGCGCGGTCCCAAGAACGCATGAGCGACAACAGTGAGTGGACAGACAGACGATCGATAGAGTTTGCGCAAGTGCGTTGTTTGCTTTGTATTAGCAACACGTTGAACATCGACCGCGACTTGTATCGTCTGGCGCAATGGCACTCGGAATCTCGGTCTGGACGTGGCAGTCGCGCATCGCAACTGTGTTCGGCGTCGTTGTCGCTCGCGGATGCTCGTGTGGTGTGCACTCAAGTGTCGAGTGTAGGTATCGCCGCTCTGTGTACCTGCTCCGAGCCTTGACGATTGATCCGATTGTGTTCGTGACGCTGACGTACGGCCGTGGCGTGCGCACAGGCTCAAAGTGCGTCGCGATCGCACACGTGTACGGTAGAGGCGTGAGGACGCGGTCGAATGGAGGTACTGCTGGTGGAAGTGGCTTGGGTAGAGATGCTGCTGGTGGCGAGAAGTGCACGAGTACGTTTGTGTAGTCGCGCTCCTAGTATGTGGCACGCGTGGTAAGGCAACAGAAGACGCGCTATGCTTCAGGTTTCCACGCACCGACTCCCAGCGCACGTCCCCGTCGTCGTACTCGACCTGGATCGCTGCTGCGTCAACTGCAGTCACGCGGCCTGCGAACCACGACTTGGAGTTGCGCGAATACACGAGCACTCTGGCACCGAGTAGCCAATGCTCGGCACTCGCTGGCGGCGCTGAGTACAGCTTCAAGATGTGTTGGAGCTGCTCGAACCCTGCAGATGTCAAACCAACAGCTTCGGGTGTCAAACGCATTCGCTCGCCAGTCTCATGGAACATAGTCATGTGGCAGGTATGACTTAGTGCTGTGACGCCATCAACTTGCACCAGACTGTGCACATGCTAACGCAGGACGGTAGCAAGGACGCTCGCACCTCCCACTGCGCTTCACCGTCGTCGTACTGCACAAAGTAGCGCGGCACGCCTCTGCTTATGTCGTCGTCGCATTGCGTCACGGCGCCACTAAACCACTCGTTCTCGTGTGACCAGTGCACCTGCACGCGGTCGT
This sequence comes from Globisporangium camurandrum, assembly GCA_023337595.1. Classification (NCBI taxonomy): domain Eukaryota; phylum Oomycota; class Peronosporomycetes; order Pythiales; family Pythiaceae; genus Globisporangium; species Globisporangium camurandrum. Next base: position 6,455 of record JAADXH010001029.1, on the reverse strand, counting down.
CGCACTTAAACATGGGATCGCTGCAGCTGGTCTCTTGACCGCTTGCATCTCGCGAGGTGTTGCTCGACTGCGCTGCATCGACAGACGCATTGCTGCTCGCGTCCGACTCGAACGAGTTCGAGTAGTCGTCGAATACGTCGTCGTCGTAGCCATCTGCGGACTCGTCGTCGAACGCACTCTCGGAGTTGCTACGTGCCACAGCGTCGCTCTCCGCGGCAAAGCTCTCAATCAGCTCGCTCTCCGCCAAGCTGCTACTGCTGACATCGTCGTCGCTCGACATGTTGGCAGTCGATCACTTGCTCTGCAACTGATTCGTCTTGAACGTAGTCGCAGCTGTTAGTCTCCAAAGAACGACGCTCTACAAACCACAACTTTGGATGTCAGCTATAAAAGCAAGGCACACACAACAACGATATTGTTCGTCACCTCTACAAAGTAGCATCACTGTGACCGAACGACTTGCCATTCTTTCGCTCTATTAGTCTTTTCTATTCATCCTCCAGGACGTCCTCTTCCTTGCTACCCTACGCCCAACAACCAGCTCACCGCTGTTGCAGCAGCCGCAGTGCAAGCTCCTCTTGGCTCGCAACCGCATCGCGGCTTGCAACTTTCTTCTTGCGGAGCTTGCTCGCCGTGCCTTCGTCCTCACTCTCACTGTCACTCTCGCTCTCACTGTCACTCCCAGCGTCGCTGTCGTTGCGCTTGCGGTGTCCATTGTCGCTGTCGTCGCTACCATCGCTGTCCATGTCCTCGTCGTTGTCGTCGTCGTCGTCGTCGCTACCCGACGAAGCGCCACCGAGCGTCGCGCCGACGTCCTCGCCCTCCTCGTCGTCGTCGCTGCCATCGCGCTCGCCCTTGACTTTCATGCGCTTCTTGTGGTGCTTTGCACGCACGCGCTCTTTCTCCAACCGACGATCCTCGGCGTCCTTCTCTTTCAGGCGCGCCGCAACAGCTGCTTGGAACGCCTTCGACTGGTTCTCGACGTCGGCAAACGCAGCGTCGACGTCCACGCCGTGCTGCGCTGCGAGCAACTCGAGCGCTTGCATGCTATTGCCGTCGTCGTCAAACACGACGCGGTTCAGCGACACGGCGCTATCGACGCGGATCTTCTTCGGTTTCTTCTTTGCGCGCATCGCATCCAGGTCGAGGACTTCGTCTGCGTCGTCCTCAGCTGTCCCAGCGTCCTTGTCCCAGTCGTGGCGGCGCTTGACGACAAGCAGCGCATCCGCGTCGTCCTCGTCGTCGTCGCTGGCGTCGTTTTCTGCTGCTGCTTTTGCTTTTGCGTCCGCTTTGGCTTGTGCTTTCGCGGCTTTGATCGGATCGGCTTCCAATGCAGCGAGCTGCTTCGCAAGCTTCTTGCGCTCCTTCTCGGCTTTGATCTTGTCCTTCAGCATCTGGAGTTTCCGATTCACGTTCTTCTTCCCACGGAGCTCATCTCGCAATGCATCACCACTCTCTCCATTCTCACCACGCGCAGCAGCGCTGCTCTGTTCAGCGAGCTTGGCGAGAAACGGCATGCGCGGTGCGCCGGGCAAGCCATACGACAGTGCAAATGCATCGAGCGGGAGCGCCGTGGCGTCAAACACACTGCGATTCGGCTGCAAGTAGACCGACCGGACGTACGACATGAACGCTTTCTGGCCGAGCGCTTTGATCTCTTTATCCGCTGCGACGACAGACGTGACTTTTTGTTGACAGCTCTGCGTCTTGGCAGGATTGACCTGGATCTCTTTGATCGGGATCTTGGCGTCAGCGAACGCTGTGACCATCCCAGGCGCTTCGGTTGGCAATAGCGTCAGCAACGCTTTGCCCTGTTTGTTATACCGCGCCGTGCGACCCACGCGGTGGATATAACTCGCAGTATCTTCAGGGCAATCGAGCTGGACGACCCAATCGACCTGTGGAAAATCCAACCCACGGGCAGCAATGTCGGTTGCAAACAGCACTGCTGCGGGTTTATTCAGAAACTCGTAATAAATCTCCACGCGCTTCCCTTGTTTGTACTTGCCATGGAGCGCCAAGAGCGGGACACCGGGTTGTAATTTACAAAAGACTGCGTGGAGGAAGCGGACTTGTCGACAGGTCGATAAAAACACGATCGTCTTGTGTTTTAAATGCGACTTGATGAACGACAGCAGCACGTCGAGCTTGTGCTCTAATTGACAAACGACAAACGACTGCGCGAGGCCACTGGGCGTTGCTTGCGTCGACTGTTCATGGACTGCAACGTACTCTGGCTCGCGCAAGCTCAAGGCCGCCAAGTCCTTGATCGACTTTGTTTGCGTGGCCGAGAACAGCATCGTCTGCCGCGTCGGTGGCAAATACGCAACAATCGAAGCCAGTTGTGCTTGGAAGCCCATATCTAAAATCCGATCGGCTTCGTCCAGTACTAACACTAACAAGTTTGACGGATCAAAGTTCGGCGTCTGTTCCATGTGCTGGAGCAAGCGACCGGGCGTACAGACCAAGATGTTCATCCGTACGAGTCGATACTGTTCTTCCTTGAAGTTCTTGCCACCAATCACCAAACCAGCCGAGAACGAATGCATCTTCCCAACGGTCCGCAAGACCTCAAAGATCTGCAGTGCGAGTTCCCGCGTCGGCGAGATGATCAACGCGCCTAAACCGTCTTCCGTATCCCATCGCGCGCGGTAGAGCTTTTCGAGGACCGGAATCAAGAACGCAAGCGTTTTTCCAGAGCCGGTCTTGGCTGCAGCGAGGATGTCGCGGCTGTTGGGTTGGGATTGAAAGAAAGAGAGAAGAAAGATAGAGAGCAAGCGAGTGAGCGAGCCTGTGACAGGTGGATGCGATCGATAGGTGCACTGTAGACGTACCCAGCAAGTGCGTGTGGGATCGCGCCCGTCTGGATCAGCGTCGGTTTGCTAAATTTGCCGCGCTGGAGCCCACGCTTCGTGGCGTCCGAGAGTGGGAACAGCTCAAAATTCGCTGCTTCTTCGAGCTGCGACCCGCGCGCAGGCGTCTGCTCAGCGATGCGCGCGTCGAGACGCTCGATCTCCAGGCGCTCACGCTCTGCGTGCTTGAGCTTGCGCTCGTCTTTGAGTTGCTGCGCTGCGGCTGCTGCTGCTGCAGGTGCGTCGTGTGATGCAGCGCCAGCCATTGTTTGTAACGGTCGTTGTGTGGCTGTGTGTGTCTATGCAGTGCGCTCGTGCGCTAGCTGGTTGCGTACGATGCTGTGTGCGCGACGGAGCGATACAGAGCGCGTGCGCGTGTCGAATGTGTCGTCTGCGCTGGTTGCTGATGGTGCGTGTGTGCCAATGCTGAAAGTGATGTGCTCCAAAGTGACGCCATCCACTCCAGTCACTTTAGAAAGCCAATTTTGGGATACCGGTACGCTACACAATATATATAAACTAAACAAAAAACACGAATCATCACCTCAACGTTGCAATTGGCAACAAGCGCCACGCATAACTGCAACTGCATTCGTGCGCTTGTGTGCTCCATGGACGCTTGTAGTTGGTGCGGCGAGGCTCCGTGGGTGTTCTCATGCGCGACGTGTGATCCACGCCGAACAAAGCGCGTCTGCAGCGCATGTGCGCATCTCTGGCACGCGCGCGGCGCGAGTCGAGCGCACATGGTCAGCAATCACACGGGTGAGACCAAAGCGTTCCACGACTGGCCACACGCTCTCGATGCAACGGCATCGACTGCAACAATAGATGCTGCGAGCAGCAAATCTGCGCATTCTCATAGCGCAGTAGATGCGCGTAACGACACTGCGGCTGCTGTGGATGCATCACGATCAGCAGCAGCAGCACCAGCAGCGACTACCGACGGCTCTGTGCCACGAGCGCTCAGTCCAACCGATGTAGGATCCACACAACAGCCACTCGAACAGCAAGACGGCATTGCATTTGAAGGCGACGGCGACGACGACAACCGCACGGAAGAGGACGACGAGGCGACAGATGCAACGCTCCTGCCGCTGCGCGAACTGCTGTCGCTTTTGCCGAGCGACGAGCCGCGTCTCGTGGATGCACTGGCCGAGTACATCCACGCCGCTGTGCACATCCAGGATGCGATCACGTGCGTCCAGTACAGCAACTGCGTCGACGCAACGTGTCGCCGTGCAGTCGAGATCTCCCGACACAACCGCAAACGCGACGCACCGTGTGACGCTGACTGCAAACTCGGGCTCGAGATGTTTGACCACATGATCGCGTGTGCGCAAACGAGCTGTCCATTCTGCATTCGAGGTGCGTATGATGCATTTTATAGTCGTAGTGCCTATTGTAGGCACATTTGCCTATTTTAGGAGTAGTTGGCGTCTATTTGACAGTATTGAGTACACAAGTGACACACGATCGCACCGTCTTTACTTGCTCTCTTCCATCAGTGCGTCTGCGTCGTGCGTTGAATACGATCCGTGCAATCGAAGCATTCCTCGCAATCCAGAAGCGCGTCGTGCAGCAATTGTTCGCGCAGCTGCGCACACAAAACGACGCGAGTCCAAACGACCGTGCAAAGTTGCTCTTCTACCAAGCGCAGATCAAAGATTCCGAGCGCAAGCGATTGCAATTGATTGACGAAGTCGAAGCGATGAACTCGCTCGTGCTGAACGCACAGCTGCCGATCTTCAACTTTCCACGCCCGACGTGGCACATTGCTGCACCAGTTATCATCAAAGTACGATGATCCAAACGTCTTGCATCGTGTGTTTGTATGGCGTGCGTAGCTATGTGGGATGATTCAACGTTTGTATGCGAACGTCCATAGGATGAACAAGTCGCGCCGCCGTCTCCTGTCGAAGCAGCACCGGCAGCGCCTGCATCCGTCGCTTTGACGTCCGTGCGCGAAGTGTCCGACCTACAAGAGACGCAGCAACCACCGCCAGCGTCACAAGCATCCGCTGTTATGAGCGACGTCGGCGTGCTTGTGTTGACGCCATCACCGACTGCGACAGCAGCGCCAAGCAAGAACAGCTGGGCGGCAGCAGCAGCTGGTGTCGTGAAGCTGCCACGAACGGAGCAGCCAGCTGTCGTTGTAGCACAATCGCGTACTACAACACACGAGCGAGCGACTCCAGACATTCACAATGCTGTCTCTGCCATGACTCACGCCGTGGACAAAGCAATCGCTGCAGCCGCCGCTCCTACAAGCGACGCACTCGTCAACGACGCACTCGTCAACATGATCGACTTGACGGCCAACGCAGCAGACGACGTGACGATCAAAGTCGACGACGTCGACGCCACTTTTGACGACGCTCGTAGCAGCGCTTCGTCAACACCAACGCCGCCGTCCGCTTGCGGACGCGAGAGCGACTATATCAGTTCGCTGCTTGCAAAGCTCGAGGCGCCAGACAACCACGAGCCAGTGCAGCACGTGCTTGAACAAACGATCGAATTGGCGTTCGCAGTCGTCGACGCGTCGTTCTGCACGGCAGCGAAAGCCTCGCGGTGTCTGTTGCAGTGCCAGCGAATCCACGACCACTTGCAGCACCACTTGGACTTGAGCGTCTGCGCCGAGGCGATGTGCACGACGATCGAGTTCCACTTTGCGCATTTGAGTATGTGCGCAGAAGCGGAGACGACAAACTCATGCGCGTACTGTTTGCGCGGTGCGTGCGTTGATTGTAGTGGCGTCTTGCGCCTGTTGTAGTGGGTTGGGGATACAATAACCTATAATAGGACTCACACACGCTGCATGTTTACGTACAGTCAAAGAGCGGGAGCTCATGCGCGCGCTCGAGATCATGGAGAGCGACGAGCGCGAAGCGCAGGCAAAAGCCCAGTCCGTGCAGAGCGAAATCGCCGAGTCGCTCGAGAACGATTCTGCAGAGGAGCATGCAACGACTGTGTCGATCCTCGGCGACGAGCTTGAGCAGACACGTGAATACATTCACGACACGGCGGAGAAGATGAGCATATCGCGCGCGCTGCTGAGCGACGTGCGTGGCGAGATGGCGCGTCATGTACCCCACCCAGTGCCATCGTCCAGTAGCAAGCCCCTGCCGGCACACTACGGAAAGACAGGAAAGAGAAACGATGCGAAGCGGCGGGGGTGGTAGATTGTGTTCGACAAGTAGGTATCGCAAGTAGGTCAACGCGACAGTGTATTTGGGACGTGATTGAATTGCCAATTTGTGAACGCTAGGATCCCACGTTGCAGCAAGCTGCATTGCTCTTTGTGCATTCCACACATGCTCGCGCCGTTGCGTTGCTGTTCGCTTGTGGCAACACGGCCATATCAATGGAGATTGACAGAGTGGGGCGGTGTCGTTGAGAGCGGTGCGTAAGAGGCCGCACGTACAAACTTTGAGCAACGCTGTAGCAACGACAAATGCAGCGTCGCTGCGACCGCCGCCACGACGACCGACTCGTCGATTTTCACGCGCAAGTCGAAAGCGCAGCGTGAGAAAGAAGCGAAACGGCGAGCAGCAGCAGCGGAAGAGGCGGAGCCGTGGTATCTGTCGCGGAAAGCACTCGCGACTG
>JAADXH010001028.1:0-14245 GCA_023337595.1 Globisporangium camurandrum | reverse complement strand
CGATCCATCAGCTCACATTTCGGGTGCCGATAAAGCTCTGTTTTGCGCATCGTTTGAATGCAACGAAAGTTTTCTAACCTAATTTTTGGCCATTTTATTCAAAAAAATCAAGTGTCCGTATACTTATAAGGCGCACTGTATTGCTGACGTTGATACTTTGCTTTAACATAGTCATCGACCTACAACTTGAGCATCGAATTTATAATACCTTGCGTTTAGTGTTAGTAAAATTGTCGCAGGATAAATGCAGTGACACGATGGCGAGCATCTAAGTGCTCTGAAGCATAATGCATACGTTTCATAGATTCATGTGTATCATTTTCACCACATAAAACGCGTTGCTGTCAATAAGCATCAGTTTGAGGACGATTAAGTCTGTTTTGTACTCTAATTCACAGCCATTGTTGCGTCTCTTGCTTACTGTATAACTCGCTGAAAGTGTTGCTGTAAGCCTTTTCGACTGGGAAAACACACAGTATCCTCTTCAGCGTAAACTCAAATTGTTAAAATGAGTACACGTTTAGTATAAGAGACTACACAGTAGCAAAATTGAAATCCAGCTCCTAAACTGCATAGTGTTGCAGTCATTTTCTTGAAAATATCAGTGTATTGGCTACTAATAAAGGACAAAACAATACATTAGGGAAAACATACTTTTAGCTGTAAAAAGCAAACGTGTGTTATTCCGTCAATATAATAGAGATTTTCTCGAATTGCAATTATTTTCACATTCGCTAGTGTGCACTACCGCGCGTTTGCGCCTTCGTCGTGAGCATGTTGCCTTGCCAATCAAAAAATGCTTCTACATCACGTGAACCGCGGGGACGCACGCTCAATTAAGAATTACCAACTTACGAATGACTAACTACTGTACATTACCAAATACTGCAAGGTTTTTAAATCATCCATACGCACACAAAATTTATGGCACGAAGTATATTGTAGTATTGAAAATAATACGTTTCAGTGCATGTTTGTAAAATTTCATACCAAATTCACTTCATTCAATTCAAAAGTTGCAAAACCATAAGTATATACATATGCAAAAACATGCTGAAATAGTTACAATCACCCCAATAATACACTTGCATGGAAAATGTGTGGATCCCACTGTCGTAACGACGAATTTACCTCTGTGATTACACAATCACGTCGCAGTCAGCAAATGACAAACTACAGCATATTTAACAGCAGCAAACGTTAACAATAACGAAACGCAAAAATGATTCGACTGAAAGAGTTTTTCACGTAATTGTATTCTCGTTGGAAAGTGGCAAAGTTCGTTGAAAGGCAATATAGTGTACGAGGGGTTATATGCCTCTCTTCGCAGACATTCTATCGCAGTCACCCGCGAGGTCACCCGTGGACTCGCATGTGGACTCACTCGTGAACTCACCTGCTCATGGAGTCAAACGTAAAGTCGCTCGTCAGCTCTCACTCTCTCTCTCTCTCTCTCGTTTTTGTGTCGCCCGCACTTGCTTATTTTCGAATCTAGTCACAACAAATTCAAAATTACCAAAATGGGTGCACCACGCGAGTTTTGTGACACACATCGCCATCTTATGTATATAGACTCATGTTGCTTAAGGGATTGACAGGCTCAACATATGTATATTTCGGTGGTTTTCATACATCACGCAAAATATCTGTCAATGGCAATGTACGCACACAAACCAAGTGGTGCCACATTCTCAAGGCAAAATATAGGTAACAATATTGGATGATCGAGCGTTTGTGTAAATCCGTCATGGAGCGTTTGAGACTATCGCGTTGTCAAACAGACGACCGAGAACTTCGATTGCAAATTCAACTGGTAAGGTGAACTGCCTCGCTACGCTCAACGAGGTAGCAACCAACATCGTGTCAGCTTTCGGTACTCGCTTTGTGCAGAAACCATGAAGCCGGCAGTTTACAATGGTTATATTTAGACCAAATAGTTCCGAAGTACATTACGCAGCGACACTCATTTATTACGTCGGTGCAATGAACTTCATCGTGTAAAGCGGTAATGCAGATGAAGCAAAAAGAGCTAACAACAAGAATAGTTTTTACTTCTAAACAATGAAGTAGCATATGTAACATAACCTTGACTCATTAATACCGACACATATGAGCTGTCGACACCGTACCCGGATTCCATTAACGCTGTACAAGGTGCTACAAACACTTGCACTGCAGTGCTTGCCATCTTCAGTTTTGGGTGTTGCTGGTTGGTCACGTTGCTCCGAGCAAGGATCGTCCACTGGTGGTCAAAGTATCACTCGATTGCAAACAAAACTGAAGCCTATTATTGATTGCAGGCATGTGGGTGCTTTCATGCGAAGCTATTAATTACCTGCTGATACGTTTCAAAATTGGTGGGCCGGTGCCCACTACGATTGACCGGAAGCCCATAGTGTTCAGCTGATTATTCATTCGCAAAAACGATCATACTACTGCGAGTACTAAAACTAACGTAGTACAGTATCACGTAAGAGATATACATGTAACGCCGCTTTTATCAATCATACAGGAGCCGCAAATACGTGTATATCACACAGTTTTACGTCCGGAAATATCAATAGGAAGCCTAAAATGCACTCACTTATTCACATTTCGACAATACAAGCACATAAGCACATTTTGACCCAACCCCGATCGAAATTACTTATCACATAGACGTTTGTATGGGTCAAATTCGGAAGAGAAATGACGTAAATGTCGCTCAGCCGAGCAAATATGAGCGCACAGAGGTGGCTCATGTTAACAACTGTCGCTTTGTATAGATGAACTGTCTCTTGAATTTACCCGCATTTAAATTTATACGGTATATGAATATATTTGAATACACCTTACAACTATATAGAGTAATGCCAGCTATACGTTTACATACCCAATCCAGTTGTATTAGACTTTGCTTATTGTTTACGTCAACGCCTTTCTTTCACGCTAACCGATGTTCGTATGGCCTATGTGCACTTGTATACACGTCTTGTCATAATGCGTTCAGTGAGCACAGCACATAACGTATTTGTTTTACTATTTGTTAAATGGCTACTGCTGCTGTAACCAATTGAGGCATCATTTTAGTCTGCTTTGGCATTTTGTAGTTATCTATGCAGGAATGACGGTCAACAAGCTCGCTTAGCATGTTTTAAATCAACCAAACCCCCTCGCCTCGCGCACTCTATGGCTACGACATGAGAACACCTCCATTCAAGCCCTAAGACAAACCCTATCTCAGTGAGGTCTGTATGTGCTTGGATCGAGGTCGTTGTGATGTGTTTAGTTGGAGATTGTCAAGTTTTATTTTATTTGACATAACCATGTAATATGAAAGAATGGTGGTCTTTTCTATCGGTCGGATATACACACCTGTGTTAATAAATGAGTGCTTTCATCAGCGAGTAAAATTTAATAGTGGTATAACTTCAATATTTTATTGATACTGTCTAGCAAAGAATGTCAAGTGCAATGAAAATGTAATACAAACATCGTGGCGCTTCACTCAGTGATGCTGAACAGCTTCGTGTATACAAATTTATATGTGATTTAGTGCCTGTCCTTGAAAATTCACGCCACTATTAATCCCTCAAGAGTGGCGGCCTATATGTACAGCTTTAAGTTTTATTGACTTATACGAGTACCGTGATGTATAATATATCAGATTTATTATGAAATACGAGTTTGTTATTTGTATATTTAGGTCACATTACCATTCGAGTTAATATAACCCTCTTTAGCAAATACGATCTTTACTGAAAGTAAGTCAAACCTCTTACTGTGTAGCGTACAGGTCCAAAGGGTGCAAAAATATCCAGGCTGGAGGGGTTAATATTTGGTCATCTAGTTTCAAAAGTGCTGCAAATCGGTCAATGGATTTGGGACTCAATGTGGTAATATGTTGTTTGTACTTGGACAGCAACTCAGCTCGAGTGTTCTACTTTTGAACCTCGTGACACACAACGTCGTTCAGTGATTCTGGGAGTTAGTGCGCGCGATGCTGAATGTCTATCGGCAACGGCTATTGTACTTTGCAACCGGCTCGTCCTGCGTCCCACTCGGTGGTTTCCGAGCCCTCACGAGCGTCGATGAGCAGCTATGCCCGTTTAGGATCTACAGCGTCGAGCTACAAGTGAATGACGGCGGTCCAAACAAAACACGAATGAGTACATTCGCACCCATGCGTGTTTCAATCGGCTCGATCTGCCGCAGTACGAATCACGCGAACACCTCGAACAGATGCTGCGTGTGATTGTCGAGAGCGAAGAGCATGGCTTTACGATTGAATAGAAAGTGTGTGGGTGTGTCTGTTTAACATTTTCATCTTGACACTCCTCACTTTCAGCTGGGCCTTTTCTACTACGACCATTTCTTCGATGATGATCTCCATGGCGTGGTGCGTCGTTCTCCTCCTCCTCCAGCGTTTTCTCCTCCGCCTCCTCCTCCTGCGTTTGCATTTGCCTCTGCTGCATCCGCTGTTCCTTTGCGCTTCCGGCGACTCCCGAGCTTCGCCATGCTGGATTGCAACTTGCGCCAGAACGAGTTCTTCAGTCGCTCGGTCGGTCGTCCAGGCGACTCTGAGTCGCTTCCAAACAGCTGCTGCCGTCGTGAGTCACCGGGAGACGCTGTCCAGCTCTGTGGCGAGTAGCAATACTCCTCCAGGAGCTTGTCGCTGTAGTAGTTCCGTTTCTATGACACATAACCACACAGTCAGAACGTCCCGACAACTCCTGTTTATAGCAGAGCACTACTACCCAACAGCGCAACTTACCAGTTCAAACTGCTCGTAGACTGTCGCTGCTGGAACGCCCAGGACGTTTGCGAGACCGAGCTGAAGGCTGCGCCACGCGAGCATCACGCCACCAACGACGACGCGTCAGAGCTTTGTCCATCCTCTCGTTCGACAGGGCGAACTCTCAAGCGACAACGCACCTCATTTGTACCGGTTCGATCGTCACCTGTCGCCGCGAGAACGCTGTGGTCGCCTGTGCGAGGAACGAGACACCATAGTCCGACTGCAAAAAGAGCCAGCGTGTAGGTGTCAATACATCCCATACAGCTGCAAGCAACGACTCCCTGGGCGACGCACCTGCGGCTGAAACGGCGATTTGACGCAGCGCTCGTAGATGTGCCGATAGACGGCGTCAGCGAGCGACGCGACTTCAGCGTTGCGGTCTTCACACAGTTGCTTCTCTTCAATGAACGACGTCCACTAGCAGATATCGATCCCCCACACGTAAGAGAGCCAGTATAACGGATGCGATTGGACAGCAAAACAACAAACGCACTGCTGCGAGCGTCTCGTCGGGCGAATATTTCGTCACAAACGGATGCGACAGCAGTTCGTGCGCCGACGGTCGTGCGGTTGGATCAATCCGCACGCACTGTGTGTATTCAGATAGCGCCAGTTAATCTCAATCAGCGCTTTTGCGGCTGGAACAGCAAAAGCAACGACAACGACAAGCGCACCTCTTGGACGAACGCACGGCACTCGGGCGAAAAGCGATCAGCTGGAAGTTCGAGTAACTTTTCATTTGCGACCTACAGCAATTGCAACATGTGTCCGTTTATTTCCATCCAATAATCCACAGAGTGTGTCAATCGACAACGACGCACCGAGTCGACGAGCCCAAAGAATCCGTCCTGCGTCGGCAGTGGGTACTTGCCAATCGCAACGGAGATCAGCGCCAAGCCAAACGACCAAATGTCGGCTATTGTATATCAATATCAACAGCGTCAGTCTATCAGTCTATCAGCTAATCCATCAATCAATCAAACCACTTACCAGGGTACGAGTAGTCGCCACCGCCAATCCGTTCGGGTGCCATGTACAACAGCGTGCCAACAAACGTCTTCGCCGAGCTCCGATGATCGTTCAGCGTCCGCGCCAATCCAAAGTCCGAGATCTTGACGTCACCGCGTCGATTTGTGAGGAGGTTATGTGGTTTGATGTCCCGATGGAGCATGTTTTTGCGATGGATGTGGGCTAACCCTCGTAACACGCCAAGCGACAGGCGCGCGAGGATCTTCTCGTCCGTGCAGCCGCCATGTAAGACGATGTCTTGAAGAGAGCCAGTGCTCATAAACTCCATCACGAGGCAGATCGAGTTCTTCGGTCGATCGACGAACGCATCGTAGAACGACACGATGTATGGACTCGAGCTGCAAGAGGAGCGATAAAGCGTTAGTATGGCATATAGATAGACCGTAACAGCTACTAACACGTACGTTGAGCGTGTCGCTGAAGCGCTTGCGTCGTCCTTGTCGCCGTTTCCACTGCTGCTCGTACTGATCGGTACGAGGTTTGAATACAACGCGTGGAGTTCGCGGACCATCTGCCGGCGCTGCCCCCGGCCGTAGACCGGCACGTCCTGTTTATGTACCATCCCCACACTGCGTCAGTCGCTTGTGAATAGACTGAATAGATACGCAAACAAACGCACTTTGATCGCAACGACTTTGAGCGTTGGGATGTGAATTGCTTTGTAGACGATCCCACTCGCACCACGACCGACTTCACAGACTTTCTCCAAATTTTCTTGTAGGTGCAAACACGCAGCATCCGGCGATGCAATCCCTGCTTCCGAGACATGGACGCTCTTTGTTGTAAACATCCCGTGGTTGGGTGAATAGGCACTCCCAGCACTATGGCGACCGGCGTCTATTGGACATTTGTATTAGAAAGAGCCAGAGAGAGAGAGCAGCAGACAGAACAGCAGACGCAACAACCAGTGGGGGACTGGACGTCCGAGTCATCGTCACCGGAGCTAAACGACTTGATTGTCAGTCGCAACAGCGCGCTCTGCGTCGCATTCGTTTGTGTTACTGCTGCTGCTGTTACTGTGGACGACTCGGTAGTCGCACTCGCGCGTTCGATCGCTTCGCGCTTTGCAATCAATCGATTTGCTGCACGCTGTGCGCGGTCTTCTGCTTGCTGTGGCGTCGGCATGTCTTCCAGCTTGAGTCGCAATTGCGGCCGACGCGACACGGGCGGCGACAACGTCGGCGTCGACACTTTGACGGGCGCTGGAGGCGCTGGAGACAACGGCAGAGTAGCTGGCGGTTTGTCTTCGAGCGCCAATTCGTTTGCGAGTGCGTGGATCACGTCGTCCAGCTCCTCGACAGCTGGGCGGTGCGTCACTGTCCGTGGACTCCGGAGCGCCTGTGGCGTCTCTGGACCCGTTGCGACCGCGCCGGCCATCGTATTGCTATAGCGGACGACGTTCGGTGTGACCATCTGCGGGCTCGATGCAGTCGCTGGCAAGCGCGGAAAGCGCAACAGCGGCAACAGCGACCGTGGCGAGATCGTCATTGCAGGCGACGATGGCGATGTAGGCGTACGTTGCTGCTGCTGCGTGGGCGCCGATGCAGCTTTGCGCATCCACGCACAGTGCCACGATTTCACTTCTGCGATGCGCAAGTGACGGGGATTGATGTCTGGGAAGATGTTTGTGAGCGCCAGCGTGTCGGTCTATGGGAGGCGAATCGAGTGAGCGGCTGTGAGCGACAGTGGCGATAGCTACGGCTCTATGATAGGGATACGATAGAGAAGACGTACCTGACGAAGGAGATTCGGTGTCGAGTGCGAACGTGGGAGACCGCGGCGCGACCGCATGGGTATGAATGCGCCATTGTTGTTTGCGTGGTGATGGCACGAGACGCGGCTGCTGCTGGCGACGTTGTGGTGGTTGTTTGTTGCTGTGTGGGTGCAATGCGATACACGACCAGACGGCAGTTCGTCCAAGTTGACGCTTTCGACACGACCGCGCTTTTTGTATTTGTCGGCTGCAACGTGGCGCCGTGTGCTGTGGGTTGTGTCGTGTGCCGCAGTGGATCCAACGATTGCATTGGGCTGCGCACTGCTCGGTGCAGACGCAATGTCGTTCGTGCTGCTGCCATGGAGCGTCGACAGGAATGTCGAGACGACAGACGGAGCAGCAGACGCGTTGAGTACGCCTGCGTTTTGGCTTTGGATCGGACTCCATGGTGCTGGTGGTGACGTCGCCGCAGCAGCCTCCGCAGCTGCGGTAGCCATTGCAGGCGGAGGATGCACGCTGCCGTGCTCTGAGACAGCAGCGCTCTTCACATACAACTGCGTGTTGCGGAAGCGATCGGGATCAACGACAACCACTGCGTCGTCCACGTCAGTGAGTGTGAGACGTGGCGGCTTGCGCTTGGGCTGCGCCATTATCGTCTGCAGTCTGGCGTTGCAGTCTGTCGTCTCACTCATATGCAAGCATATACTGGATTATTTATGTTAAACTGATTATTTATAATTGATGCAGCGGTAGTATTAGCTTATTTGTTTACTACGCAAAAACATTTTGGAATATATTCGAAGGGAAGTGGAAATTGCGATTTTCCTCTATTACATTTTCAATAGTTGTTTTTCTCGAAATCGCAATGTACTTTTAGTGCGTTAGTCAATCACAACACCACCAAATTGAATTCCCCCATTGTTATGTGCAGCAGCAAGCTGCTTTTGTATTTCGTTAACAATGCCACGCCGCATGCTACATCCGACTTAGCTCCGACGAATGGAACTGCTGGTATTGTCGACTTAGAAATCATTGGTGAGCACGTACATTTTGTGTTAGTAACTAATACTATTCATATACTTTTGCTATATAGATACCAGTACATTGAACTATATTCAATTATATCAATCATTGCTGTAAACGAGCAGTAAACCTTCAACTTATCCTGACATCAAAATCGCCTCGGGACAAACGCACATCAGGATACATGTCCACGTCGCCACAAGCTTGCACTACAAGGGCTTCAACGTGAGACAGTCAAGAATCTACCATGCAGTAGTAGCCGCTTGTTGTTTTAGGTACCGTCGTTCATGCTCATTGCGAGTCACGGTTGCTGCGTCCGTTGTCATTGCAGTCACTGATAACATCTCGATTGAGTCATCGTCTGTAGGCAACGCCACTCGCCAAGTCTGACATATCGCTTGTTAAAGACGATGACTTCAGAGATTTTTTGCGCTGACGTGTTGTATACAAAACACAACCAACAATACGCAGTCGCACAGCCGAGTGCGCAAAATGACACACACACGCGCCGGATTCTACCACACAGACAATCGACTGATCAACTTGACTACAGTCTATGCTGAATGTATTCAGTATAAGCTACACTGAAATATTGGAAAATAATTATTTCTTGAATATGCTATAGCTGCTTGACAAATTCGGATATTAATGTAAGTGCTGTATATGTACAACATGAATACAAGATTTTTAGAATAACATAGCGATTTTGGAAGCCAAAAACAAACCCCACGCTTCCGAAATGAAAATACTTACATAACCTCTTTATTCACAAAATATAGTGGCACTAAAAATGGACAAACATGCGGAGCTCACACAAATCTCATAATCTGATGCATCAAAGTCAACTAGCAATAACAAATGAAGGCATCTAGACCATGGTGACGCCAGCAAAGCGCCGGAATTGGAGCGACGACGACATGATGCACTTGCGTCAAGTGTCTGCTGGCACACTATTCCTAAAGCGACGCGGGCATGTTCTCACCGCTTCGGACGCAGTGACGTTGCTATTGGCTACACTGCCTGCCTTTTTCGATCGCCGTTTGACGATAAGGATACGATTTGCGCTAAACGAAATTATGCTTATTAACCTACCTGATGTTTCGCAGGCGCTCTATAGTTCGAAATTGATTCATATAATTATGCTAGGCTTACAAACATTGTGTCCACAACTTTGTTACACATGATTTTGAAATCAACATACTGTACTGCCGACATACGCATTCTCTCTCTACAGCCAATTGTGTATTGCTGTAACACTCGCAAAAAACGCATATAACGTTGCGTGGATTATGTCGTTTAGTGGATTTGATTAAATATAAACAGTTAATAGTAAGTAATAATAGTACGATGTGTTCTGATACTCAAAGTTTGCAGATGTTTTATTTGATGTGCTTATAATTTTGCTTCCTAAACAATATATATTGCCTAAAAGCGCACTGTACCGTATAATGCCATTTGATAACGATCCCTTTATTAGAGTAAGAACCAACATAAGATTTTGCTCTGTGGAAACCTTGCAAAACTTCTATGGATTTAATAGCATGGCAGTTTGGTCAACTTACGCCGACGCCGCCCGAGAAGCGAACCGCAGTCTGTCTGGCGTTGCAGAGGTCATACTTTGTGTTTATGCAGTTGTTTGCTGTGTGAAATATCGATTATATGTGACCACATGAAACAAAGTAAACTTCGCAAATTTCACCAACTTGGTTAAAACTTAGAAAAAACAATTCCTTCGACTTCTTCACGACTACATTCCACCGATTCGTGAAAATTAACTTGAGCTTACTATACTACAGTAAATGGAAAATATATAACTTTTAGAAGCAGCCGACGGCGTTCTCCTAAACGAATGAATAGATCTCTTCCCTTGCTGACACAACATAGAAGAGGTCCGCCTTGATCGGTCGATATCCACGCCTTAAAAACTAGGTTTTACAGTTGATATCGCGTTAAGGGAGAAAAATTGGGGACAACATCTAGACTGCGCCATCCGTGCCAAGATGGGTCTCTTTAAGGTTTGACTCGGGTGTGAAGGACATATTTCTCTATAGTTTATGCTGTCATATGAATCACAAAGTAATATAAGATACCTACACACACTGCCAGTGTCACGCAAATGTCTACCTTAAATTATCGGCGAACACGCGATATGAAAACGTATTTGCAGGTGATCTCTCGTCAAAGGAGTAAGAACGCGGACAACACCTAGACGGCGGCATCCGGAGTGAGGTCACGTCTGTTGAAATTCGTGGCATGTTCTAAAATGAAAGATGTTACTTATACAACCAGTCAATGGAGTTTTCGTAAACTACTGAATAGCACTCTGTGTCGACTCATATGTTGTGCTACGATCTGCTTGATCAATAATCGAACACGTGGGGTGAACAGGTTTAAACAGCTGATCACTCGTCAAAAAAGTCAGATTGCAGACAAAATCTAGACGGTGACCTCCGGCGTGAAAACACATCTATTCTATTATTGTGTTGTATGTCTTCGTAGCGCAGTTGATGTTGTTGATATAACGTAAAACGGCATTGTTAGTCGGAAATATGACTAGCACACCGCAGGTAATGTGTCCCTGTCGTCGTCATTGTCGCACTACCCCACGTACACGCTGCATGCGCTTGTAGCCATGCTGTTGACTGTGCGGCTGCTGCGTGTACACGTGTGTTTTGCGTGCTTCTGCTGCTGGATCCCTTGGCCACAGTCGTCACTGGCTGGTTAGTGCGAAAGTGAAAACTCGATCTCAAGCATTAACAAATGGCGAGAGTCGCTTGCCAGACGTAGTCGAGCGCTCGAAACTTGTCCATGTGCTCCTATTACGATCAGCATGTGTGCGTAAGGCTTATGTCCTCAAATTATCTTAGGCAATCCTGCGACGATTTTATGTGTGAACAAACTTTACCACACTAACTACAACTTTCCATTCGAAATGTCGGCATATCGAATCTGACATGTACTTCTATTTATTTGAAACACTTTGGTATCTCCATTGACTAAGTATTGCTGTACCTCTATTTCTATATCAATATACATCTTAGTATGTTGGTATATCTGTGAAGCTTGTATTGTATGCGATTGTTCTTAACAGTCAGGAATAGATATACACATATTAACGTAAGTGATACTACAGCAAACGTTTGTTACTGTCGATAAAATTTATATGCATCGCTGTACAATATTTTAACTATTTTATCGATAATTTTTGGTTCGACTCTAAATGCATGACCATAACAACTTGTGTAAATCGGCATCAAGTATTGGTTATCTCCCGCTTTCAGCTAAGACGCAAAAATATTCCTGTATCACTCCGATTCTTCGTAACTACGAAGATGTAATATTTCCGTGACGCATTATTTAAGTTCATGATAATTTTACCTAAGTATTCTCTCCTGCAAACATAAAAGTAAGATGCCGTAATTATGCGCATCCAAAATATGTCAATATAATGATACGTGATGCGGAGCAAATTCAACCGACAAGTGACCAATCGACAAACAAAACCTCTAAAACCTGACGACGTTGCGTTTTTACTGGTGCAGCATTATATTTCTGGTATGAGTTGAACACTATACGCTGAAGTGAAATGCGGTGTCGTCAACAGGATATAATATTTGCTTACTGCTACCTGTAGGAGTTACAAGCATTTGTTTACTGCTAACTGTAAAGACGTATATTCTGCATCACAAATTCCCTTTTGCCATTGGTTCGATAGTGATTTAGTTTTATGCATAATATGTTATATTGATGAAATCTTACATTTTTTAAAGCAAGCGTGTGAATACTGTTTCTACGCTAAAACATGACCACATGCAAATATATAACCTCCTAGTAAACAGCTTTCTCCATGAAAACAGATTTGGGATTCGATAAGGAGTGAATAAATTGTGGACAATACTGAAACATGACTTCAAAAGCAGCAATTCGGCTGAAGTGGTGCGTTAAATATATGTTACGTAATCAAATGTTTTCGCTACCTATATTTGATAAAGGAATACATGTCTGACGGGGTCGAGGTGTATCTCGAGTCGAACAATCCGCTTGTGGGTGCATGCTTCAGATAAAAATATTGCGATGCGCTAAACCACTACAATTCTGGCGGAAAAACATACGCCTTCTTCTTTGCTATCGTCTGCCAACGTTTTCCACTCTTCGGGATGTACATAGCCGGTTACAAATGACGAGTTACGCGAGTCGGTGGGAAATAGTGCGCGGATCACGATATCAATTTCGCTGTATGACCAAATGATAAGATTTCAAAGAAAACCATACGTTCGCGTACCGTCTGCACAGCACGTACTATTAGTAGTAGAGGCACAACAACGTTACATCAGGCAGATATCGAACATTTCTTTCTCATTAGCAACTATTTATCTCTACTCTGGTTAACGCTATGTGCTCTGCAGGACCTAAAAACGGATGACTCCACAGCGTTTAGAATAAGTATAGCGTACTTTATCACTGAATGTAGTGCTTTTCGTTAGCCGCGTTAAATAGCTGCGTATTTGGAAATGCGTTGATATATATAATGTTAAAATAGGTTGTAATGTAAAAGCCGGTTGTAGTTAACTTTGTAAAAATAAATTATTGTGATATATAAAAATCTGTGACACAATTTGCAAGTGTTGAAAGTCTTGATGTGTTCAGGTTACGATTGAAGTAAATTAGATACTGACAGATGATGCTCGGTGTGTACTATAACACGATGCAGAAGAATTCCAGTGGCTTCTTTGGCGCAATGGTTAGTATCCGTGATATCTACATAAGCTTACCCTGAACTCAGAATGTCGTACTTTTCGTTTCGTGTTTGAAACCGCTTGCCTTAACTTTCACAAATATATGTGTATACTATATTTAATACAACTATCAATCGCAACTACCAAATAATCTGAGGTTACTATTCTGAGTATACATTAACTCTGAGAACTATAGTTTTACACAAAATGGCGGGCGTTATTTATACAATCACCGTTTTTTGCTGTGGTCGACATGATTCATTTCAATGCGTACTAGTTTGCCTATATAGAGTTCAAAGCTGGTAAAGTTGAATTCATGAAATGCTTGTTCGCGTATATGTCCCGATTTACATCGGCTTTCAAGCTTCTGGTGGGATTGTACGTGCTAGGTTTGCATCAAAAATTTTAAACACTTAAGTAATATATAGGTAACGTCTCCAATCTTTGACTAGCAGATTAGTAATATTCTTCATGTAGCCTTTTGGTAACGACCACTATTATAAATGCAGATGATATTCCGGCAGTACACGTGCAAAAGGCCATATCTAGAGATCTCTAGGTGTTTCGAGTTCAGGCTGGATACTTAGAAACCAGGGTGGCTACGAAGTATAGTAAACCGTATGGTAACTCCTACATTTATATACTACACAGCCGTGCGATTGCTACAGTATTCTCCATTAGTATAAAAATTTGCATAATAATATATTGGAGATATCGACATTCAATGCTAACTACGATCGATTCGTATTGCCTTTTAATAAATTTCTTAGAACATTGATAGTTTCAATGCAATAAAAACTTCGTCTATACAGTGCGCCTTATAAGTATACGGACACTTGATTTTTTTGAATAAAATGGCCAAAAATTAGGTTAGAAAACTTTCGTTGCATTCAAACGATGCGCAAAACAGAGCTTTATCAGCACCCAAAATGTGAGCTGATGGATCGCTACCAAAACATCACACGT
>JAADXH010001027.1:0-14246 GCA_023337595.1 Globisporangium camurandrum | reverse complement strand
TTAAACATACTAAACCTAGGAAGTTAGCTGTTTGTGCTAGAAGTGCACAAACACCGAACACAATCTTTCAATACACTTTTGGACTTTGCTTCCTACGAAACACTCTTCGCTTCCTCTACATCTGTGCTGCGTAACTCGGGCCTTCCCGGTTACAATGCGCCTCACTACCATGGCGAGGAGAGCCACGACTGCGTAGTTGGCTAAGCAGAACGACATCCGATCAAGCGCGGACCATTCGTTGTCGGAGAGATGTGGACTCATCTTGTGTAAAATCACTCCACTATCGTGGTCGATGATGCGAGCACTCATGTCGGTCGTTGGACGGACTGCGAATTGCAACCACGGTACACGCCGTGATGTTGCTCTACACGGTTCAAAAGTGATGAGTTAACGCTCTGTGTTATATAAACAAAGCCAAAATACGGAATGCTTGCGAAAGGTCGCTGTTGAACCTTTATAGAGTGTATCCCTCTATAAGGAACGTGCGCATTTTAAATGTGAACTAACTTACTAATTACTATAAATACGTGAACAATTGGCCGCAGCCGGGTAGAACGGATGTGTAGCTTAATAACTCTGTTACATAGCGGCTCTAACACTTGCCCGGAGCCGCCTTGAACCATGCAGTTGCAGTCAGCACGTCGACCGCCCATTGTCATAACACTTGCAAGAAGGTGCCTTACACGCTAGACCTTGGTTTCAGCCAGCGCGTCATCGTCGCTTTGTTCTTAGTAGTAGGCGGCATACGTCTGATTGTGTGTACTACAGCAGCGTGTTAATGAGTTGTCAGGATCGACTGTGCAGCTCGCATTGGCGACTATTCGATGATACTGTTTCGGTGAATGGAGATGGTAGTTGGGGTTACCTTGGACGGATAGTTGGCAGCATAATGCGTCCAATATGCGCTAATCGGAACATGGCGATGCTCTCAGCAATTTTTGCGCTCTTGAAAGTGCGTGCGGGACATGTTCATAGTCGTACGTATGCATTATTTATCGGTGTGGGATTTCGATCGTACTTTTACATTCTATGTTAAACGAAGACCTCGGTGCATATCTAATGTCGTAAACCACCTGAAGATGTATTTTGAGCAGAACCCATATATTTACATCGAGCTGTCAATGTATGCGTATGCATTGCAAAACACTGTGTATGTACTGACAATAGAGATTGGCACACGCAAAATCTTAGAATGTACGACATTGCACGGATGTAGTTTTTGTGCAGCCAATATGTATCATTTTTATACAGAAACTTCATTTCCTCTACAAAAAGCGAGATGTTGTCAGTCAGAACATAAGATATATCGAAGGAGCTTGTGGTTGACAAAACATTCTCATATATGAAATTGTGACGTACATTGATGTATTTGGCCTTCGAGGAGATGCTTCCGATTCGAGCGTGCTAGTGACGGCGCGTCCAGTGATAGCGCATTGCGAAGCTCGTCCATAAATCGTTAGCAATAGTTTCTTCATACTATTCAATGGAACTAGCGACGCATACACTCGCCTGAATCCGACTTGATCAATTTCCCGCAGCGCCTGAACCACTCCAGAAGCTCGCCCGTCGTTGAGCACAGCAAGATGGCGCATCGCACACACTCATGTGGCTGCAGCTTGCGCGTTTTTGTCGCTGAAATGCGTTCGTGCAAACATTAAATTCTGGAGTACCACCTATTGTGTGAAGTTGAGTCGTTTTATGTGAATGTGATTAGAGAAGGCGACATATAGTAACTGTTGTACCGTATGTGATGCTTTAATAGCGTTCCCTGCAGCCGACTGTCAGCGCGCTGTTGTCTTCTATTAGATGCTACTGATACAAATGCGCCCCGGACGGACTGTATTTCGGAGCGCAGTGCTCCAAATGAGCGCTGGACGTGAGAAGACGATGATCACACAATATTGAAAAGTTCATGTTGGCGTATATTTGAGCGGCTATAACGTAACCGTATGTTTTGGTTTGCTGAAGTGCTTTCATTTCCTCTGTGAAAATGGAGATGTTGCGAGTCAAACGGAACAGAGATCAATGATACTGGTGATCAATGTTTACAGTAATGTATCCAATTAAGAAGTATTTTCTTCGTATTACACGAATGCATTGGTATCGAATGAATAAAATAGTACTATGACAAGTTTATACAGCATCCTCACCCCATATGCTCCATATGCCTTACGCGTGACGAACTGTACATGAACTCAATTACGTGCGCCGATTAAGTCAGCTAAATGGCACAAATGCAAAACAATTTTGTACGATAGCAAAATGCAATCTAATGACTAGAGTTGGTATTTTCGTTCCAGTCCAAGAAACACGATACAAGCACAAGGAAATAATATTACAAAGACGAGCCAGTTTGTCGAGTTATAAGCAGTAGGTGATTTATGTATCCGATGCCGTACAACACTACTATAGACCTCAGGCGCTCGTAAGAATGCTGTGAATGGTCGATCGGTCAATTCATCCTCTGTAAGAGAGACGTTTTTCGGCGTCTTTCTCACAACATGCTCAGATATTTGCTTGTGTATATGAACAAGCATTATATTCAATTTATGACCAACGCCCGCGTGTCGGATGATGTAAGGCTGGCTGTCGTCAGAGGCCATATATTTGCATCTTCCAGCTGTGATCTGCTTGCTTCCAGAATAATATACGTTGTAATTTGCTCTGATTCGTATAGAGTTGAATACTTGTCCACGTGGTTAGCGCCAAACATATAGCATCGCGATTTCATCCCTCTTGTCATTGCTCTCGATCTACACAAGTAAGGCAGCAAACACCGGCATTGCGTTACGTATTCAACTCCACTGTACATTGCGTGGGGTTTTCGTATTTTGTGATACTATACGGATTTCCATGCAACTATACAAAACGAAATATCACAGAGATTGTTTGCCAGTGTAATTATGGGCGGGACGCGGCACAAGGTTTTGGTCGGTGTCGCCTACTCCGATCGATAAAATAGACATCGCAGGGTGAACATACGTATATCATGCCAATGTCTCGCTTGCTTCGCTAGTACGCATGTCTTCTTTGAATGCGAGCCATTCGTTTCCTTAGTCTAAATAGTGTGTGTAGTTGTCATTGCTTGATCTAGTTATTGCCAACATTTCATTGTATTCCCCCATTGTACAAGCGTGTTTTAACGAGGGGAAACATATTTAATTTGTAATTGCTTCACTTTCGCGTACAACTGTGTCACGTGGTTTCAGTGTTTTTGAGAGAAAAGTTACGTAGCAATGTCGTATACAGTATGTAAAAATAGAAAGTAGAATTATATACCACAGTCACAGTGATATTTTACTATTTTGCTATGCAGTAAAGTAAGACAACTGTTTACGAAATCACTATATTGAATGAATGGTGGCTCTTGAAATAATCTCGTTTTTTTATTGGCCATCCATTGTTGTGCAAATGTGAAAATATTAATGAATAGCACAAAATTGACGAAACTACTATCAAATACATTTATGTGGAACCGTGTGTCAGAAGTTGGAGATTTATCATTTAAAAGCAAAGGCTCTAGATTTGACGACATACTAGTATAGCGCACAGTACGTGTTGTACCAACAAATAATATCAAAATATATACTAGCCAATTTTAGACATATAATGAGAAACACAGGTCATGCCTAATTTTCTTGGCCAATTTCGGACTTTAGGGTGTCAATCTAAAGTTAATATAGCCGTCTCGACTACTGAACCATCACATATTGATTCGCACTTGGGTAAAAAAAATCGATGTCATATAGCGTTATCTCAACTTTGGTACAAGTCTATATCGATAATTATGCCTAAAATGAATCTCTGTTTTGCATATAGACATATGAGACCGCTCAAACCAATACAGTCTCTTCCATCATTGGAATGATCGAGGTAGTCACGTTTGAAATTGACAATAGTAAAGTTTAAAAGGAGAAAATTTCTTCTAAATGAAATTCAAGTCGTTTGTGCGTAAGTTTACTGGCTAGAATGCGATAGCTGTCGTTGAATAGCATTTTCTCTTAGTTTGTCAGTCGGTATTGATTGAGCGCCAAAATGTGTACCAATAGTACAAGCGCAGCGTAACAAAGTTCGAGCCCAAGCAAGTGGCCGTGAGTCAAAGCATGCAACGTCTACATTTATTGGTCAATTTATGGCTATACGGTCCTTATTGCTAACTAATGTAGCTGTTTCAACATTATAGTTCGTAAACTGCGATTCAAATGTAAGTTGCTTAGCCTGTATTTGTTTGGCGCGGTCTCAAAAGAGTACATATTCTTAAATCCCGATATACATGATATAGCGCAAATCGAAGTCATTATATCAAACTAATTATGAACTTCGAATGCATGGCTCAATCGTCAAGATGGTAATCCTAGCTTTTTATACATAAATATGGGATTAATCGCGCACATCACACATGTCATTAGGTACCCGCATTCATTCGATTTGGGTAGCTCCTGCCAGATTTTATGATTCTACACTTTTACTGCAGCGTTTTATGCTCTCTCCAGCCAAATAGTCTTATCGGGATGAAATGATTGTAATTTACAGAAATCGGCTTGCATACAAATGTATACACGCTTGATATATACCGTCAAATTTGTCAAGAACATACTAAAATATGGTCCACACCATTGATTAGAGATCGTGTTAAGTGGAGGTAACATATACATATTTTGTCATCATGTAAGGTCAACAATAGGTCGACTAGAGTAAGTTTATGTCTTACTTTGGATTTGCGTCCATTCAGGCCGGATTGTACAGTGGCGCAGCACACAGTACGATATTTAGACGGATTGCGCAGTGAATATACAACAATTGCTGGATATTTACCGGTTACGAAATCGTTTAATGAGAGATAGAGCAATACCATTGTGGAATTGTTTTGTTAGCATACAGACAGAAAAAATCAAGATTCAAGAAAACAACATGGTAAAACTACCAAAGAGATGTATCAAAGACAAAAAAGCTATCACAACCTATCTATCGATCAATCTATCGATCAATTTAATTATCTATCTGTCCATCTTTCTATCTATCTATATGTATATATGTATATATGTATATATATGTATCATTCTTTCTTTCCTTATATCTCGCTATCTGTCTTTTATCTATGTATCATTTTGTTTGTCTATATTTTGTCTATTAATCAATTTTTGCTACTCGTCATGTATATATATTTTACTACAGTCGAATACATAAAATGACAAGTTGTATTCAAATCTGATACTAATATGCCTTAGATATCCCTAAATCTGCTATATTTCAATACGTCAGCCACTGCTACATTTTTACTTGACTGTTGGTGTTTCGTCCAAAGCATTAGCAATTAAACCACAAAGCGACAATCAGAAGCCATATTGTAAGTTAATTTATCCGGTATCCTACAATTACTACACACCACAGAAACCACCATTTGCATTATATATGACATGGCTTGATGGCCGTTAACACCGATTCGATAAATACATATGTTGTATAAATACGTGAGTATAAGTAGTCTGGAAAACGATCTTTACGATGTATTAGTCTTTGACCATTATCATCAGCAAGGTCTCTCACACACAGTATATATGTGTGGGTTCTCTTCAGCTTGTATATATATATGTATATATGTTCACTGATTCTAATTTGTCGAACTATCAAAACCTTACATAATTAACGACAAAGACAATTGATAGATGTGTCTATTCCGTGTCACTAAATACATAGGTTCAAAAGATATGTCAGAGAGTGAGGTCTCACATCTCAAGATACCACAACAATCTATTGACGGGGATGTTTACTATTTTATTGTGCAACATCACGATTTAAGTATCGACGTCGCAGCTTGCGAATTTCGATCGGTCGTTGATGCTTCGCCAAGTCGATCTGCGATGAAACCACACAGTGACAAACATAAGCGAGTGAATAACTCTAACATGTGCTTGTAACCCTGTAGTTTGCATGGTGTCCCCTATTGCCTCTCCCCATCCTCACATCTATTCTCTCTCTCTCTCTCTACTATTCCTATTGCTCGTCCACACCCCCTCCCCCCACACTGCCTGCGCCACCAGTCGTCTTGATCTTCTTCCGTGCGTCCGTGAACGCAGTCATGCCCTGTCCCGATCCCATCACCCCAACGCGGCCACCGTAGCCAGCAGGTGAGGCAAACATCGACGTCCCGCGTTTCGACAACACGCCACTCGCGCCTTCGACTTTTCGTTTCTTTGCTTTGTGTTGGAACGCTTGCCAGCCATTCTGTTTCGAATTGCGTTCATTGTCGATCGTCTTGTGGCGATTCGCACTCTTGATCGCACGAATGCGTTTGCGTTTGCGTTCTTTCTCTGCGTCCGTATCGGTCGGAAGGATCGTCAAGTTGTCTGGAATCTTGATCGGCGCCGCAATTGGCGCTACCAGTGGCTTGGAAACCATTGCGCTGCTTTGTTTAGCAGGTGCTGCTGTGGTAGAAGCATCGCTAGGAGGCGGCAACGCGCGCAAGTATGCGTACGGGACTTCTTCTGCGTTGTTGTAACTTTGGAAGAGAACCGCAAAGCCGCGTGGTGTGACGTTCGTGACGACGCACGCGTAAAACTGCTGATCGACGTAATACCGCGCCTCGCACGCGTATCCGCTGGCAATCGCTTCGCGTGGCGGCAATGCGCCAGCGAATCGAATCGGTGGCGCTGCTGCAATCGGTCGGAGTTCAGTTGCTGTGACGTGGCGCTTGGTTTGGGGAGTTACGAGGCTGAAGAGCTGGACGTTGTACGTATTGTGGGACGTGACAGCGTCAACGAGTGCAGGACACCAGACGTTTGTTGCAGCGTCTGTGAGGACTTCACAGACGCTGCCAGGTGGGAATTGGAGGTCCGTGTCTGTAGATCGATAGAGAGAGAGGAGGGTGAGTTGGTAGGAGAGAGAAAAAGAGAGTGTCTGTGAGTGTGTGTGAGAGAGAGAGAGAGAGAGAGAGAGAGACGTACCGAGTGTTGATGTGCTGGGTTGTGCAGCAGCAGCTGCCGATGCTTGTGCAGATGATACGATTCGTTGGTGCGGGTCGTTGTTTGTGCTCTCGAGCTTCAAATCGATCTATTCGAGTTGGATTGCGATCGATGAGACGCGCGCATCCAAGCAGTTGTTATGTAGATGTATACGCATGCGCATACGCACCATCTCTTTCGTGAGTCGAATGACCTCGACGAGGTCGTTTGCGATGCCGAGGAACTCGGTATTTTGTGGATCGGTCTCAAGCAACTCGTGGATGCTCACAAGCTGTTGCGTGAACGTCTGCAGCCGCGTCTGGAGCTCGTCGAGTGCGACATCTGTGGCCGTAGCAGTGGTAGGTGCTGACATGCTGCCGGGTGTTGATACAGGTATCCAGTAGAGGATCGAAGCGGGTGTGTGTGCGAGCGAGCGACGATGTTGAGATGTCACGCTCCTGTGCTTTTTGCCTTGTTGCGCGATGGAATGTTTGTCGGTACAGTACTGTAGTACAGTTGAAAAACGAATACATGTATAATATATAATCTACATCTTATCTATGATGGTAAAATGTCAACGGATTGTTTGACTGAGCGATTCAAGCAATTGTGTAGACGTTTGTGTCGCAACATACGAGCGACTGCGTGTTCGTGTCTGTCCGCGACATCACCACACGACCACAGCAGCTCACAATTGCGTACGCAGATACAGATTCGTAGACGCACCGCTCGATCGCAGCCTGCAATCAAGAAGGGGGAAGCCGACCGATCCGATTCCGTCACCTCGGCGGCTCGACGGACACGTGGCCATTCACGACCCCCTCGACGACAAGCAGAGCTGCAAAGCTGTGTCCATTGCTGCCACTACGTCACAATGGCAACGACCATGCACTTTGTTGCGCCTGCAGCAGCAGCAGCAACGAGCACGACAACAGCTGCAGGAGCACCAGCGCCAGCAGCAGTGCCAATCGATCCACTCGACGCAGTCGACGACCGCTACAGCAAACGTAGCAACACCAACATGCTCGCACCGCTGCGTTCGCTCGCAGTGCGACCACGACCGTCGATGCGCATTCGCCACGTCGAGCGGTCGAGCGACAAACCGACTGCAACAGCGTCGTCGTCGTTGTTTAGTGCAGCGCGGTTGCACGTCGCGTGGAAGCGCAGTGCATGGCTCATCGTAGCACTCGGTATGCTCGTGTGCCTCGCGTGCGTCGGTGCATCCAGCAACAACCGCAACAGCCGCAACAGCGCGACAACGACACCAACAACAGCAACAGCGCGGCGACCGAGCGACTGGTACGTCGTGCTCGTGAGCATCCCTGTGCTCGACAAAGTGCTGCCGCTCAAACACTTGGCAGAAGAGCTCTTGCATCGCGGCTATCGCGTCGGCTTTGCATTGCCCGAGGTGCGTTGGACAATACGTATTGCAAGAAGTATTGTTTTGAGTCGTATTCCCTCGCATTTATGATCACGTTTGTATTGTGCAATAGAATTGTCGCCAGTGGGTCAGTGACCTCGAGACGCTCGAATTTCTATCGCTTGGGAATATTATGGGCGCAAAAGGCCATCATCGCAATTTTATTGCTTCAAACGACGCACTTGCAATGTCCAACGTGTACGCAAACTACGCAGCGTCACTGCGGTTCTACGCGTCGTTCCATCGACCGATGTTTGCCGCACTCGTTGAGACGTTGGAAGACGATCGGCCGCATCTGTTGGTCGTCGATCGCTTTACGTTTGCAGGTATCGATGCAAGCGACGCCCTGTCGCTCCCCCGCGTCGTCTTCGCGTCGCAATTGTTGATGGAGATGGACGAACCGCCAGCGTTCGTCCCTGCGCCATTTACAAACTACTCGATGCACGTACGTTTGCATTATTATATTGCAATAATTGCAATATGTATTGATATTGAACATTGCTGATATACGCAAATCTTTTCCAAACAGACGCCGAGTGTCTTGGAGCGATGTCTCAATAGTTTCTATCGCTTGCGCTTCCGCTTGACGCACGTTGCGATTCTCGAAACGATCCGCGCTGCGCGTTTCGACCACGGGCTCCACGCAATTGATGCAACAAGCAGCACGTCGCTCGTGCTCGTGACGTCGGTCATTGGTCTCGACGTCCCACGGGCGATCGCACCGCAGTTTCAATTGATTGGCGCATTGCAATCGCGTCGGATCGTCACAAGTGACCAATCGAATTACAAACAGTCGGTCATGCTCCGTGACTTAAGCGTGTGGCTTCAATTGGATCCACAGCCAGTGGTGCTCGTGAGCTTCCCACCCGACGTAGTCGTTGCGCCACACGTCGTTGCAACGCTCGTACGTTTTTTTTGCGATGTTGTGTGTAATGCTTCATAGAAAGTACAAATCGAGATGTGTAGGATGTATTATACTGATTTGTAGGATGTTTCATACAACCTACCACCCTTTCATTATACGCAGATGGACGGTCTCGAAGCCCTGGATGCGCGTATCGTATGGCGCATCCACTTGCAACAGTCGACAACATTTGATCTACGATCGCGCAAACGCTCGTCCGTGTTTTTTCTCAGCGCTGCTGCAGACGCCGACGATGCGCTGCTGCTGTCGGTTGCACCAACCGCTGTATTCGTGACGCCCGGTACGCTCCACGCGCTCCACGACGCGCTCGTGCGCCACGTTCCGGTGCTTGCGCTACCCCATTCGGCCGAGCAGCTCGAGAGCGCAAGCGCCGTTGCGCGCGCTGGCGCTGCGATCGTCTTGGATGTTGGGACGTTCAACGCTGCGCGCGTGCACGACGCGATGGTGTCGTTATTGGACACGAGCGACGCGAATTCGTATCGCAAGTGCGCTGAACACACGGGCGAGTTGGTCGTCGCAGCCGGTGGCGCCTCGCGTGCAGTCGATTACGTCGCTGCGGTCATGGAAGTCGGTTCAACGTTCTTCGTGCCCGTGAAAGCGACGCAAGCGCTGTATATGACGCTGCTGCTGGACGTCTACGTCGTCTACGGCGCGATCTTGTGTGGCGCCGCAGTGATTTTGCGTACGGTCGTTGCAGTGCTCTGTTCGATCTTCCAGTTGCCGCCGGAGTTGGACGATGAGGACGAGGAGGAGGAGGAGCAACGCGCCAATCGAGACAGCGCAGCAGGAGCGACAAAGACGACGACAGATGGAAACAGTAGTACGAACGGTAGCAGTGGCGGTAGCAACCCTACCAGTAGCAACAGCACAAAGAACAAGACTGTGTAGAGCGCGCGAGGCAAACGAGTGGGGGCAGCGACGACTTCAGATGATACAGGAGGAGGAAAAAGGGCGAGAAGGAGGCAAGCGTGTGGGCAGATGATAGATTGTTGCGATCTATCAGTGGTTGCTTAGTTGCTGGCATTGTTTGACAGGAGCAAATGCGATCACAGTTCACTCTGTTTTCAATCTTCTTATCGAGATGAATTGCGAGCTGAAGTACAGCAGCAGTGTATACTTCTCAGAAGACCCGTAGCTATTGTAACGGCAACTATAACTTTATTTTTACACAATCCGTTGTTGCGTTTTCCCAGCTCATTTTCCACAATCCCTTATTGTACTGTATGCATGTGTTGCCAGGTGCCAGCAATCGGTTGTTTGCATTTGCTCGTTTTTCGTTTTCTTTCATTAAATATTGGGCGAGCAAGCCGATGTCGAGAAGGTGACATTTATTTACCGCATATCCAGCTCACTACAAACGTGTGAATTGTATGTGTGGATGCCACATCGTTCGTGAGCGGGTGGAAGAGAAAATCGAGATTCGCCGACTGAACAGTAAGTGGACGACGGCTTGTGAAGTAGGCTCATCGAGTGTATATATATTTTATCGAGTCTACGTACAAACTCTAAATTGCTTCGTTTTTGTGCGCACCTCCTTTTCGAAACGTAACAAAGGTACGGAAATGAGCTGGGATGGTGAAAGCAATATGAAGAGGAATACTGACGAAAAACAATATGGAGTGAGTGAGCTTGCAAGAAATTGCGCAAAATCAATTGCAAGGTAAAATGAAGGAGAGAATGCGATAGACGTGGTGAGTGCAAGCAAGACAAATGCGGTTTGTGCGTAAACAAAGGCGAATGATAGGGAGATGGTGAGAAAATTCGTACGATAATCGAGCGACAGGCCGAGAGTGCAAAACTCTAATATGTAATGTATGCCATAGTGAAGAAGACGGAAAAAACGAGTGGAAGAGAGAAGGTGGGAGACAGTGCCGAGAATAGAGCGCCGAAGCAAAGTGGATCTAGTCGACACTTGCTTTTAGTATCGCCGTGCGTGTTTTGTGTTGAGCAACCTCACTTGTCACTTTTGGACTTGTCTGCAAACTCTCATTTGCGATTCGAACTGCTTTTACACAACAATACAACAACAACAAGCGCGCTCGATGAGCGCGACGACAACCAAGACGCGCACACCATGGGACAACGACAGTGCAGCGCCAGGCGGCAAGACGTCGATCGCGATCTTGCTCGAGTGGCTCAGTGCGCCTGGCAACAGCGACCGGTGGCGCTTCGGTGACGTGCGCCACCGCGACGCGAGCAGCGGGCGGCTCAGCACCCTCGCACTCGGACCGCAGTTCTCGAAGATCGAGCTCGCGCGCGAAGTGCTGCGGTGCATGGACGCACAGGGCATCACGCACCGCCTCGCGCGCGACGTGCGCTGGAAGATCAACGCGCTCTTGCGCAGCTACGCCGCCGCCGCGCAGTTCCTCAGTCAGTACGAGCAGCAGAAGCGCACCGTGCTGCAAGACGCTGCGAGCGCCACGGACGCACAGCAAGCGATCGCCAGCAGCGAGCCGCGCGTCATGAACCGCGTCTACACGCTCTGTCCGTACTTTGATATCCTTGATCCCGTGCTGAGCGGCAGCGACCTCAGCGACTTGCAACTGCCACCTGCCGCCGCCGCAGCAGTAGGCGCAACAACTGGCAACAGTAGCAAGAAACTCAAACGCGAGCCACTCGACAAGTCAGCGACTGCAGTGCGCATCGCCAGTGTGGACGTTAGTTCATTGGCCGAGACGCAAGAGAAGGACAACGCACAGGAAGACGACGACGACGGCGACGAGCAGGACGAACTGGACGACGATCCAGAGGACGATGCGATCGACAGCGACGATCACGAGGCCGCCGACGCTGCAGCAGCTGCGCACTTGGCTGCCGACGGCAGTCGCACGAGCGACTTGTTTGTTATGTCCACAGTAACGCACAAGCGCAAGCGCACGGACGCAAACGACGCAGATGCAACCAGCACCGACAATAGCAATAGCAATACCAATAATAATACCAATAATAGTAGCAATAGCACACAGGACCACGACAGTGCGATGCACCAGCGCCGCAAGCGCCAAGCAGAGGCGCAATTCACGCAACGGCGGCGCGCACTCGTGCTGGAAAACCTCGAGATTGACTTGGCGATCAAGCAAGTGCAGCGCGAGCGCGAGCAGCTGCTGCTGGCGAAAGAACGCGCACTCAGTCGTGCGCAGCTCGCACAAGCTGGCATCGCGCCGAGGGAGATCGACGCAGTGGTCACGAGCCACTCGTTCCTCACGCGTGGCGCAAGTGAATAATGCGATGTGCTATATTGAAGTGTTGTTTGCAGTTGTGTGTTGTCGATAGTTGTGTTGTCGATAGTGTAAATGTGATCATGTTGGTGGATAAACAGACGTTACAAAATGTGTCATTTTGTTGTTGCTTTCAAGGTTGTGGACTTTGCTTGAACAAAAAGCATAAAGTGCTCGGGTCTGATGCAGATGCACATGCAATCACCAGATGATGGACGTGAGTGCATGCGTTGCAGTAGTAGTGAAAAACCTGGTTACGAACCGTCTTTCTCTCTCGCAAGCACATTCAAAAACACTTCTCAACCACAAACTACAAACGCAAGTGCGCCAGCGCATCGATCTGCCGTTTGTGCGTGCGTCGCACTTCTTGTGTGAGTTTGCGCGTGAGCTGCTTGGCACAAAATCGTTGTAGCGTCGATTGATACCACCATTCCATAAGTAAGTATCACATGTTGATACTAACTAGCGACATATCAGTATCAACGCACATCGTCGAGCTTCTGCGCGAGGTCGACACTGATGCACAGTGACTTGTAACACGCTTGTCGCAGTGTCTCGTCGTCGTCGTCGTCGTCGTCAGTCGCTTGTTCATGTAGCTTGTTATTGACTCGCTCGAACGGCACAAACTGATTGTGAGTGCTGGTCGTTGCGTCGTTTGCGTCGAGTGCGTCGTTTGCATCGTTTGCTACGGACGTCCATTGTTGCTGCTGTTGTTGTTGTGCTTCGTCTTCGGATACGTCGTCGAGTTGCAGCGTCGCAGTCTCGTTCTGAAGCTCCTGGAGCATGCGTCGTTCCTGCTGATGACGTACGACATTGTGCCGTTCGCGATCGACGCTTTCGCGACTGCCCAGCTCATGACGCCGTTGTTGTGCTGTGTGCAAATTGGGGAATAAATAGATCTCTGTTGTTATTCGCTGTGTCAACTGTATTAGTCAATTGTCGTGTGCAATGCGATAAGTATTGGGTGTCTTCCTGGATGTCTTCCACCTGGAAGACGTCAGGAAGGCAGACAATACGAATGTATGGTGTCAATAGTCCAACAATATTCTGTATTGTGCATCACATTGTGTAGTTATTGGTTCATTATGGCGACCGGAAGATAATGCCTTCCTCGCGTCTGCTAGCGTCTTCCACGCGATACATTTGTTATTAAAAAAATATGGAAAATGGAAATGTGTGGGAAAACGAACTGCTGCAATTATATTCAATACTATTTCGGATAGAAACCCATTAATCACGCATTATTACATCTCGGAAGACGTATTGCTGTAATAATATACAACATTATTAAATGCGGTGATTAATATAGTGCCGATACTGATGATTCAGTACCGGTATTCATGTTTGCAAAACGTATGATGCTCGAACTACAGTCGTAACCCCGAATAGCCACTAGCAAAATATCCAGTACAAAGAATCAGTTTATAAAGGATAATATTTGCACAAGGGTATCGAATTATACGGGCTCGTTGTGCTTTCACTGAGCAGCAATAGGATCAGTGATAAATGCAATTACAAAGCAAGCTTTTTGTTGAGATTTGCTGTTGAGCTGCTGAAGTGATGGTACTGTTGCTGAAGTGGTTGAAAGCAAAAGTGAGTTGTTTTCGTTTGGCTTCGTAGACTAAAGCTGGTGGCTTTGAGCCACCCATTTCTGTGTCCTACGCTGCCTTCCTTTTGTCACCCTCTGTGACTTGTGCTACCTTCGCGTAATTACGACTTGTAAAAACCCTAAGTAAAAAAAC
>JAADXH010001026.1:0-14248 GCA_023337595.1 Globisporangium camurandrum | reverse complement strand
GCTGTATCCGTACTTCAAGGACCTGCCGGCCAAGTACGCCGACCTCGTCGACGCAAAGGACCTCGGCGTGTACAGCTACACGTACGAACTCAGCGGCGCGCTGCTCAACATGCAGACGAACTGCAAAGCATCCAACACGATCGCAGCTGCGACGACGACGTTGCTCGCAGACGTTGTCGACGCGCGCGAGCGACTCGCTAGTGAAGACGCTGGATTTGTTGTTCCGTCTGGTAACGAAGCGGTGATGCATACAGGTCGAGTCGAGTCGGATGCCGAGAGCAAAGCGCGGCGGTGGACGATCGCGCTGTTCGAGTCGGCGCGCCTGAACGGATACAATGACGCAGCGGCAGAGGAGCAGATGGAGATGGCGACGTGTCTGCACAAGCACGAGTGCATCGGCGCAGTGCAGGACTACACGGACATCTTCCGACAGAACTTCCACGTCGAGGGGCACCCGCGCTGCTTCACGCTCGTGCGCGCGTTGTTGAGTGGCGACAAAGTGATTGGGATCCCACGCTGGCGCGCGATCACACGTCGCTTCGTGCCGTGTCCGAACAAAGACAAGCCGGTGGTGTTGCAGGTGACAGGTACGAACGTACTGGCGAGCGAGCGCTGAGTCGTGATCAGAGTAGATTTGAGTCAGGAGGAAGCAAATCAGGAGAGACGTGCAACCACACTGCGGATCGAGACGTCAACGCAGCAGTGAACATCTATAGTAAGAACTCTCAGTCTTGAGCCTTATGCTCTGATTGTGTCGGGGAGGCCTACCTCGAGGCGTCGCCGTGCAGCTAGACAAGTCTAGTGACGCATGTCGACCCAACTAAACAGGTGATAAGTTGAATAATATTATAAATCGTATATAACATGATAAAAAATATGTACAGAAAGTGCTTGCTATCAGTCATCGAGCACCTAGACATGATTCGCTCAATCACTGAATGACGCAGTGAGGATAGTTGTACTCTTAGTACGAGGCTGGTGATATTCTGACTCGGTGTCAGCACTAACGCATCGAGTGGTGCGGTCCGATAGCAGCCTGCAGCGCCCGCATGCTACGATAACGTACAAAGCAGAAAGTGGTCACACGCGTGCCGTGCGCTCGCTATCGGCACAAATGTAGTCGTCATCATTTACTCCAAACGCAGAGGACGACGACGTAGATGACAGAAACGATATGGACGATGCATGCGACGTCGGCGTTTATGCAGCGATGCGATGCTGACACTTGCGCGGCGTTTCGCTGACGGTGCTCTCGCTGGGCAACGACGCAAGCGCGTGGTGTGGCTTTGCAGGTGCAACCACTGATCTATTTAGTATTCAGCTCACTGTTCTCAATGCTCTGCAGCAGTTGACGTGACGGTGGCACGACGAGCAAAAGAGCAGTGAGTGCTTTCGGCTCTATGTGTGGCACCGTCAGGATGTTGGCGACCCGCCATTAGTCGCGGCTTGGGCGATGCGTCGAATGATAGCGCGGCAGGCGTCGTAAACAGTACACGAAAGCGCGGCGGCGCGAGTGAGTCCGTTGCTGCCTTCGACAGCATGTCGTCAATGTACGATGTGGAATGTGGTGATCGCTGTGTCATAGATAGTGTGAAAGATAATGGCGCACCCAGTGACCACTACAACAACCACAACAACAACGACCACAACGGTGGTGGTGGCAAGTACGGTCCAGGCAACGCAGGTGGCGGTCCAGACACTGGCGCAAGTGCGTACGGCGGTGGTAGCGCTGGTAGCAGTGCGTACGGCGGCGGCCACAGCAGCAGCGCATACGGCGATAGCAATGCGCCACCGCCGATGAGTCGCGATGCGAGCACCGACATGCAAGTCCCACGACATAACTCCGCAGCGAGTGTCCCGAGTAGACTTGTTTTGCTCCTGATGAGGATACGTCACTGTGCAAGTGAGCTCGATTATCAGCATGAGTTTGTACAACATCCTACAGCACACGAAGTCGCCGTGTAGCTAGACAAATCTAGTGACGCATGTCGACCCAACTAAACTGGTGTAGAAACACACAAGACCTCGTTTTACATTGCAACATTTTGGTGAGCATACTTTACACATTATTTCAAATGATGTGGTTTACATGAATCTGTCCCCATCCGCCGAGCCAAATGTTTTCCGGCCCCATTTGGTATCTGTGCACTGTATACCATCTCAGCATGAAGCAGGACGTACAAGATACAGTCCGACAACATTTGTTGTATTCCAACATGCATCTCACGGTCTTTGTCCGAATTCGAACGGTCGGACTAAATTACAGACTTGAAAAATGTAAACGCGTTTTGGGAAGTTGTAATAATATACCGGTACTTTAAATGATCCATTTGCAGGAACGTCCCCACGCGCAACTTGAACGATGCAGTGACTGATGGTATACACATATGCTGCACTTGCTGACACAGTATCGATACTATCAAATCTATTGCTGCTAACACAGTGGCTACTGCTTGTACAAATGTATGTTGCGCGCAAGAGTGGCTCTCCGGGATCTTCAGAAGTCGAAATGCCAAAGGATAGCAGGTGTGACTGTCATACAAATGAATTAGGCATGACATTTGATCAAACTCGAGCCGACATAGCCCAAGGCGCTCATCGAGTTCTAAACTGCTATATCGTAGTTGTGGCTGAAGTTGCTAGTTGCGTTGCTGGTTGAGTTGCTTGCGTTGTGGCAAATTGCTGACAAAAACTGCAGCCTCGCTCAATGGAATGCAAAGGCATTTCAACATACGTTTTTGTTTCTCAGTAAAATTTTAATACGGCAACTATTCGGTAATACGATTCGCATTATGTGCTCCGTGATCGTCATGTTTGCAAAATATATCTAAATCCATCAATGCTGTGGTACATTAACAATGCCTATTTTGGGCACTAACCAAAAGCTTTTCAAATCGGTGTGTATGTCTTATTTTCTCGCAAAGGCCGGCTGGGACATAAATGTGACGTATTAAGACAAAGTACGAAATTTACAAATGATTTGAACACGAGCTAGACAAACGTATTTAATAAAGTGCTTTAAGTAACATTAAAGCACTTCGATCTCACCGATATACATGGGCATACAAAGTAATATGTTAAGAGCGTAATTCTCGCTATTCATGGTGCGCATTATCCTGATCCGACCTTACAAAGTGGCAAGACATACACGAGGTGCATGTATTGCGTTGCGCGAGACTTAGTATTTTAAACGAGGGCACGACATTCAATACGCAAATTCAGCGCTCATAGTGTGCGATCACGTCGAAGTTGATGTAGTCCATTTATATGAATGTGGCTTCGATTTTGCGTCAACTGAGGGTATGAAATCGTGAGTAATCGAGAGGTATTCGTTATGTATATATAATTTGTAATTGTTTACGATTGCTAAACGATTGATGAGAACGCACCCTAGAGTTCAATGAGCAATGTATTTGTATATTGAGCAATCGTCACTAGGCATATAGGTATATCATAGTAATATAAAGTAAACTAAGAAATAAATTTGATGTTTTGAGGCCTCCCGCCTTAATATGTCTCTCGCTCGGACGGTTAGTTTACACGCTGTTTAATAAATCCCTACATTATACATGTTGTTGTATGAGCTGTTACGAGTCGGTATCTTGCAGAATTTACTATTCGCGGCATGCAAACATGGCAATTCACATAAAATGTGAGCAAAGCAAGTTCAACATGACTAGACACAATTTGATCAGTTTCAAGATTTATCGTGGCACGTCGTTCTCTGATTTCACCGATTATCAAACCAAGACAAAGCGAATGGCACTCTTTGTGTGTCCATATGACAAATACTAATTCCAAGATAGGACTACAATCCACTTTTGGTGGGGGAAGAGAAAGATGCGGACTGTTTGACGGCATTGAAAATATTGCTCACAGTTACAATATATCACTCTAAGAACTGCATGTTCTGCGACAGAGTGAAAACCACACTGTGTGTTGGGTACAACACACTGCGTCGTATATATCTCGAAAAATGTACAAATAGTCCGAAAAACGTGACATAGTAGGATATGTAAATTAAAGAGCAAAGTGGACTTACCGACGTCCCTATGCAACTTCAGACGTTAAGTTGTTGTGGATGTAATGTAAAAAACCAATTAAAACAGCGAGCTGAAATCTAATTGTTGAAACAGTCATAACACCAAATTAAATTCACGAAGCACCAAAATCAAATTCAATTGTACAAAATAGATTTTGATTGATCTTATGATTTTAGCAAAACTACGAGGGTTTATGTTGGTATTTGTCAAGTGTCCTGAGCAACCAAAGGGAAGTCGGTATCCAAGCTCTAATATTACAAAACAAATGTACAATGTGCTTCCGCTTGCTCTTGTTCAAACTCGATGTAGCAAGGTAAACCTACCTGTTTTAATATCTCAGGAAGTTCATTTCTACAACGTTATAACAAATCCAATGACAACATTTACAGCAATGAATTTATCAGTGCAAAGGGAAACCGCGTATCAATATACTGTTATACGACTGCCTGCGTAATATGCAGGTTAAGTGCGATCTAGATAGATGGTGAAAACTTGGACGACACCCTCTATTTATCTAAGTACTAATGAAGATTCTACACAGTAAATAATATACCTGTCTATAATTGCTACACAGCAGATGGAAACCCACAGTAGATCTGAATGAGTCACGCATAAGTATATATACAGCATGAGTCATAACCAGATCAGTGAGAGCCCCGTAGCAGTTGTTTTACCGTCCACTGTCCAAGTTTATTTTTGAGCCATCCAATCAACTGCAATGTATGCCATGCGTACATGATAAAAAAATGTATAAGCTTTGAATATGTAAGGGATTGGATTAGTACATTATCGGCATGAAATTCTTAAGTCTCTTCCAAATCGGACCCGGTTGTTTTGGTATTTTCTGTATGCAAATCGTATACACCCGAACGTATTACAAATCGCTTTTAGCAACTATTTGTACAAACCTAGCGTAAATACAATGCACCTTATGTCATGACCTATAACTTTTGTCAATGCAATGATTGATGGCGTTAGACAATTTAAGTATTCATGTTTCGAACTGTTGTTGTGCATGTTTTTCAATGCATTTGCAAAGTTTCGTGCTTGCATGCAGCACATATGTGCACACTCGTCAAGCAAGTCAAGCTAAATTATGAAACGCAATGTATTGATTTGGACTCACTGATCGTGCTACCGCCGCTGCACATGCTCACACAATCTAACGCGCTTGCTTTCTATCACGCTGCTCAGGCAGCTGCACTCATACTCATGTCCTGCTGTGTCGCTTTGATTTAAGCCCAGACGTCCATGTCGCAACATGCTTGTCGGAATCTATTCAGTGGATGCTCACCGAGTCAATAGCACGCTATTTTCACAACTCTTTTTACACTAGATTTCATCACACATGCACACGCGCGATATACAGTATAGC
Source organism: Globisporangium camurandrum (assembly GCA_023337595.1). Lineage (NCBI taxonomy): Eukaryota > Oomycota > Peronosporomycetes > Pythiales > Pythiaceae > Globisporangium > Globisporangium camurandrum. The sequence goes on along the minus strand of JAADXH010001026.1, from coordinate 8,830 downwards.
GTGGTGGCGGCGAAGCCGAATGCTATCAAATTGGGTTAAGTAAAGGGCAAGGTCAATCGAATATGAGATATTTGTCATTTTGTAGCTGTTACATGCTACGCAAAAATGGATCATGGCGATGGAGATGTGTAAACTGAATTAGAGGAACAACTTCTTTTGCTCATGTACGCAATGCTGGTCATATTCAATAAATCATACATCAGTACTTAACAACATCTTGCAAAACAATCAAACAAAAGGATAATCCGCATATGGTTGTAGCGAGCACTTAGTTAGAGTTCTCCGTACTTGTCCAGATTTCGAAAATGTATACAAAATATGCCATATGGTAAATATAGCTTGTACATTTTGTTTGTTGTTGCCTTATGCACAAGTGTATTAGCTATGCGCTGTCCGTACATACAAAGCGAGTGTACTGGCATCATACATACAGTCTCGCGGTACATATTGCTTGTAAATGGAATGTGGCTCGACGTATAGTTTGTTTGAACACAACATTGACTCCACGTTTCTCACGCGTGTCACAAGCTACATGGATCAGAAGGTACGCAACACGCAGCAACGTCCAGACACTGAGCACAGGTATTCGCACTACTGCGAAGATTTTGAGTTTCATCAACACAAATGAACAGGACAAGCATCATGTACTGCAACTTGTATGATGTGTCGTCATGTCGGCTGCTGACGTCTTGTATGATGCACATACTGCACATTGTTTAAGTCACGTCGTGCGCCGTGCAGGCTGAGATTGTTAGCACTAACCTATAGTGCCCACTCAATGCAAGCTTATCGCTAAGAATGCTGATACGTCGTTCTCGTCGAGCCCAATCATCATCATTGCTTCGTATAAAATGCAATACCTAATGACAAGGCAGTCAGTCGCACAAATCACTGCTCTCAATGCACGATTATCAAATGACATACGTACATCTATTTCAGAACGTCGGTGTCGTGTGTAATTTTGCGTTCCCAAAACGATTGGTTTTCGTATTGGTGCATCGCAATCATCGAGATTGATGTGTATGACTTGCAATACAAATCAAGAAGACAGACAACTACACATATCACTCTAGTTATATTAAGTATTCCAAGTAATGTACGTGCATCGTCGTGTTCAACGTCGGCGTTGCGTATATTTCTCGGTTTTATGCGTATTGTGTTGCGAATTTAATAATGAGGTCTCAATGGGGCAGTGCAAACAACTGTTCAAATTCGCTTATGAACGGAAATGTGATATGGCGTGGCATGTGCTGAGTAAAATGAACATGGTTCTATATGAAATATGCTGCGATTTGATAAATGTGCATGTCTCTTGTAAATACACACATTTTTGGCTGGGTATTGGATTGACTATACTTTTTAATATTGGATTTGGCTGGACTTTGCTTCGTGCGACTTGTGGTGATATAATATCCTGGAAAGACCATTGCATCTGGATTATTGCAGCCCACAAGTAACATTATGGCCAGCAGTTTTAATTTCTCAAAATGACCACAGAAGAAAATATCGGTATCGCAATTTGTTCTCTAATATAGCTCTACAAAATACGATTGTACTTGTTTTCTATAAGTATCTGGATGGAACATCACAATACATTAGAGATATATAGTGTATATTTTTCTCGGTAAACGAATCTTCTAAATTATCATTCGCAAAGTAAACCTGTGTTTGCTAATACTCCAGAAATGTCTTTCTGCGTTATGTATTCTGCTGATGTGTCATAAATTTGTACAAACTCTTGTACGTGCTGATGTGCGCCCACAGGACTAGACATAGCACTTGTTTCCTGACTTTAGCACGCATATACACGACATTACGGCGGAACGTGCTGAAAAACACATCACTAACTACTCAGCTTCGATTTACAGCTAGATGTATGTGGGTTTCCGTCTAAATCTCTTCAATATGGTTATCACTTTTTGGATGACCGACACAATACACATGGCACATATTAATCGTTATCCCTGAAAGGTGAATTATTCTATAATTTTCAAACACTTCACGTACGCAAATTTCCAGGACGCGATCCACTATTTAGTTACATATTTGCTGCAATCGACACAGACGGTGTATTTATGTCTCACATTTGTCGGTTTGCAAAATTCATTGCGTATGTTGACTATAGTTGCTACATAACTACAGATGGTGCACACTACACATTACTGAACAACATATTCTTATATGAAGCAAAAGTCACTAAGTTGATACGTAGATCTGCGCAGTTTTATTTTGACTAAGGCTTACATTTTTGTGTTTTGAAAATCTTCCACCCATTTACTGCGTCTCTTGCTAAAAAATGTTAATTTACACTCTTTACCGATAATTCTAAATTTGGAATGTAATTCTTAACTCTTTTGAATTGTATGCCTTGAGCCAAGTTGTAATGACATGTTTTCACTCGATTTCACTAAACTAGTGACTTAGACTTGGAGGTTTTACGAAGGTATGAATGCTAAAGAGTTTGTGCTTACAAAGTAGAGTTGATTGCAATCAAAAACTATTATACTTGCTATTTTATTAGGAACACTACTTCTACTTCATAATTTCAATAACCAAGAGTGTCGTGTACTATATGTGTTTCGTATTTGTTTTTGATTTATTACTTGTGTGACCCACATATTGGTCAAAAACAACGCATGTCCTAGCTATAATGAAAAAATAGGGCATGCGTCCTATTGCTCTGACACAACCCATTTGTCAAGGGTGATATGCTGTTCGAAATGCACAGATGTAAACAAATGCATTGCTTTGAGGTATTGCACACATCATTTTACGTTGGGCATAAGGTCTACAGGTCATGTGTACTTGTCGAGGTAATCACTTTAACGTAATCCTTTCGGAGAAGCAGTACGCGAGGCCAACCGAGCCACTCAATCTGACGGTTAGCTAGCACCGCTTGGTTTATCTACCTGACATAACGTTATATATCGCAGCAAGTTTCTACCGCTTGCATTTTAAACGATAAATGGACACTATATGTGGTCGAGTTACATACTACATTTCAAAAGATGTAGCGACCACCAACTTAGATATCTGCCGCAGAAAGTATGTTTAATATAGCGAAATTTGTTGCGGTCTTGTGGGCGAATCAAATAACATGATTTAACCACAAGTATCTCACACTCACGTAGATCTTTTTATAATACTCACGGGGCGAACTTTAACCATGACGGTTTTTCCCACAACAAATATGAATAGATATTGATTTCTTTTTTACAACTTTACCAAGAATTTAAATCGCAACAAGTATTCGAGAAGAAAATGTAATTGACATCGTAATTGTACGAGTATAATAGGTTATTCGCAAAGACATCCTGTCTTGTCTAATAGTCCAGAAAACTCGACCCGCGCCAATTCATATCATCTTGTAAACATTTGCAGCGGCTGATGTGAACCCACAGAGAATGACACAACACCTGTTTGTTGTTTATCCGTATCATATGCACGACATACAGACACGAGCGCGATGATGGAATGGGTTTCATTTCATACCCCTGTAAAATAAGTTTTCAGATCAAGTGAGTATAATGTTGTGTTCGCAGATCCTACTCTGCCATTAAATACACTCCATAAAATATAACATCACGCGTTCATACCTGTTTTACTGGAACGGGATACACAAAACACATCGAAGTAAAATTCAAGGTAAATACATGTATGATTCTGTCCGTTTATATTTTCCTCGATTTTGTTTTACATTACAGTAGATTAGAACTAAACATCTTACAAGGATATTTATGATATACTTTTGTGGCTAAAGACGCACTATTTACATTTACTGGTAACATTGCACTAGTTATTATGAGACATGCGTCCTCTCGCTCTGAATCAACCCAACGGCCGTATGCGGTACGAAAGGCTAGCATTGTTACTTGTATTGACAGTGAACCCATCGCATATGCTATACGCAAGGTAAATGGATCTTGTTTTTCACGCTGGATATTTTGTGTACAAAATAAACATCGAACAAGCAACAAGCGAGAGACTATGCATCAACAAAGAAGCTCATTTCCAGATTTTCTACCACCTTGCAACATCAAACGCATTAGCAAATCGATACACGATGAAGCGCTCGGCTGTCCTCACATACGCTGCTGTGCTTGCCGCAATCTGCTGCTCGTTCGTGGACGCGCAGGCCGACACGCCTACGCCATCGGCAACGCCGCAACTCGGCCCGACGCCCGGGACACTCGGTGCAAGCAGCGCCGCAGGAATTCCACGCGGTCCACCAGCACCATCGACAGCAGCAGACGCATCGACGCCGTCGATGCCACCAGCAAGCGTCAAACCTGGCGCGATCCCACCTGCTGCTGCGAACAGCGACAACAGCAACAATGCGACAGCAAACGGCAATGGCGATGGCAACGGCGGCGGGAATGGCAACGGCATGGGCAGCGGCATGGGCAACAACGGCACTATGAACAACAACACGGCGTCAAACAGCGACGTCGTGACTTCTGCACCGGTTGCACCGACGGTCACGCCGAGTGTTTCGCCAACGCCGGCGCCCAGTGCATCGCACGCGACGATCATGGCAACGACGTCTGCAATTGCGTTCGCAGTCGTCGCGGTCGCGTACCTGATGTAGTTTGTATTCTCAACCACAGTCACAGGCAGTCGGCTACTGTAGTCAGCTAGTTGGTGTCGTATCTATCATCTTTATATTTTGCATAGCAAGTGTTGCCGCCTCATTTGAATGAACGCAAATCAACACGTTCCATTATCGTTGCTTGTTGGGTTTTCTCTTTGTAACATGCAGTACGCACGCGAGTGAGCAGTAAGCAATGGAGTATGAATGTATGCTGTCGACATGTCGAGAGAGGACGCACAAGCTTGTGGAGAATACAAGAGTGTGGAGAGGCGGAAACGTGTAGAGGACAGACTTGCACCATGTGCTGCTGTTGTTCTCGCGCGTGCAGATTTAGTATTGACGCTGTCTGGCTCTGTAATTGCGCCTGAGCACGTACGCACAACTAATGCTCGACGCTCGACAAACAGTCTTACCGGCTCAAGACTGGTCGGTATTCCGACCATGTAAGAGCGCTATAGTAGATGTGCTGCCTGGTATGGAATACTGTACAGATGTAGCGCTGCAATGCAATAGACAGTCTGGGTTCATACTGCTGGGTTGGACAACCGAACGACGTTTTTACGCGCTGCCAGATGGCTCAACGATTCTGACACTGACGTTGTTCAAGCGATGGGAGTCGAACTGTCGCTGCCTCTACGTCTACGTCGTGCGGCGCTCATGTGCTTTCTCGATTGAGCGCATCATTCCACAACTTGCACGCTCCAACGCACACAACCACCACTACCACACGCAAAACACAATGCAGATCATCCAGACACTCGCACTGCTCGCAGTCGTTGCGGTTGCCGCCGTTGCAGGCGACAACGAAGCGCGCAACTCGTCGGGCTTTCTCCCAGGCGTCGGTGCGCCCATGGACTCGAGCATGGCTGGCAGCAAAGCCACTGATGGCATGGCGAGCGTCGTCGGCACGGTCGCACCAGCAAACATGACCGCGAAGCATGCACATGACAAGTCGAACTCGACGATGAGCGCAACGATGAACTCGACTGCGAACGCACCGACACCGACGCCATCGTCCGCTGCGGCGACGCACACGAGCGTCCTTGCGAGCGTCATGACGATCGCAGTCACAGCGGCTGCAGTCGCAATGCAGTAAACAGGATCCCGATTAAGCAAGTTCGAGTCAGTTCGATCGCTTTTGAATGTCAATGTCAATAAAAATCACTTTTTTGTCGCTTGTTGTTAAAAACACTTTGTTGTTGTTGTATTCGTATGCCAAAGATTGCAACAACAAACTCAGATCAATCAACAAGCTGTTTGTTTTCGATAGTTTTGTTGTAGTGCAACTTGCGTCGCGTGGTTGCATAAATAACTGGAGTTGTTGCTTCTGGCGACCGCTTGTGTGTGTGCGTGCCAGAAGAGATACACCACCCCTAGCGTCGTCGTCGTCGTCGTCCTCTCGTTCTCTCGCTCTCTCGCTCTCTCTTGTCGTTCGGCTGCGTCTATCGATCGTCATGACGCAATTGCTACTGGATCACGCAGTTTTCTTTTGTGCGTCGACCGACAAACGACTTTTCTTTCTCGAGCAGCATCTTTTGCGTCATCGCAGCTGTAAACGACAACCAAACACCAACGTTAAGTGACACATTATACCACCCACTTGTGTACTGCAACAACACAAACAAGCCGTACGATTCAGACTCATGAGGAACGCGTCGTGGGCGATTGTCTCAAGTGCGCCATTTGTGTTCTCCGACGTCTTTGCACTCGTTTCTATCGATACAAATTGTACCAACTGGTTAGAAATGCTCTGATGGTGCACCCAAAATATCCGATGTTGCATGTGCGAACAAATATAATATTCACTTTTCACAAAACATCCACTTTTTCAGACACAAACACCACAAAATATCCACTTTTGCATGCAACAAACCGCTAAAACATTTTCTTGAACATCCGACAAACACACGCAAAACAACGTACCAATGAATCGGCAGTTGTACTGATTCGCTGCTGCTTGTCCTTCTTCGGACGATACGACGCGATTCGGCAGATCGATCTTATTGCCGACCAACAGCATCGCTGGCATATGCGGCGACGAATATTGACGAATGTTGTTCATCCAGTAGCCGACGTCTAATTCGATACAAAGCACAAGTCAGTTCATGCACCGCATCTTCCTGTTATAAGATACGCAAAACATACTGTCAAAGCCTTTCTTGTCGCTCACGTCGTAGACCAACACGATGCCATTTGCGCCTTTGTAGTACGCTACAGAAACACCAAAAGCGTCAGTTGCACCGTCAAACAGAGCCATAAGAGTCAGTTCAAAGAGCCAGAAACGTACTTGCAGTGATGCGATGGAAACGTTCTTGTCCTGCAGTGTCCCAAATCTGCAACGTAATGTCTTCGTCTGCGATCGTCGTGTGCCGGAGCTTAAAGTCAACACTGTCGACATAACACAAAGTCGACAAAAACGCACATGTGTCAATTGACCAGTTGCAACTCGAAAATCACCAGTTGTCGACTTAATGTATACATGTCGACTTAGTTCAAACGTGTCGACTGTACGTACCCCGCAGTCGCCAACATCGATTCCGAAAACTCGTCGCCACTGAACACGCGCATCAAACTCGTTTTCCCGACGCCTACAATATCCAACAAGTCGCATCAGTATACAAATAGCCAGTCCTTTGCGTCTCACCAACTCCAAAAACCAAAAACGTACCGCTGTCGCCCAACAGCAACAATTTGAGTTTGTGGCGTTTCTTTACGACGACTGGACCATCTCCCAACAAACTCTCACTCGGTCCTTTTGCTGTTGCTGTTGTCGTCAATTCACTCGTCGTCGTCGCTGCTGCTGTTGCTGCTGCCGGCACTTTCCCACTCGGTTGTTTCACTAATCCACTGGTCGCAGGCGCTTTTGTCGATTTAAACACTTTTTGTTTAAAGAGCGACGCACGCGCTGTCAGCGTCTTCCGGGTCGATAACTTTTCGACTTGTAGTTTCTGATCCTCTTCTGCTTCCATCTGCTGTTCTTCGAGTTGCTCTTGCGTCAATGTCGCTGCATTTGGACTGTTTCCGAGTCTGTCAACCGACAATTGCAAGCCAGCAGACAAAGCATCAAGTGCTTTTGCAGACAATGCGCCAGTCGGTTGCACTAACGTGACTTTATTGCGACCGACGAGCTTCGAATCGTCGTGTTGGAGTTTTGAGACGTCGACTGGCGCCGATCCGACCAAGTAGATTTTCGATAAAGAGGCTGCGCGCTGGACGATCTGCGCTGTATCTTCAGATGCAGCATCGTCTTCTGAAGTGTAGGGGCTACTATTTGGAGCTTCGAGCGACGAGAACGAGCAGCTCCGTCGTCGGCCGCCGCTGTGGCTGCGCGAACGATCGCTAGCGGCTTCCGATTCGAGTTCTGCGTGCTTGCGTGCACTGAAACTCCGTGCGCGACTGCGCATGTCGCTCGCGCTGCCGCCCGAGTGGCTGCGGGTCCACGTCGGGTCGTGGCCACTGTCGACGACGTCGACGTCGCCCGTGCGTTCGATTGGAGGCGAGTCGCTGTTGCTGTGGCTGTTGTTGGGGTCCGTGTCGTCCGATATGTCGGTTGCGAGGATCGAGCGACTACGCGTACGACCGCGCGATGCGACTGCAGCTTCCATCTCGAGCTCCCATGCGCGCTGCGCAGCAGCTTCGTCCAAGTCCATTTTTGGTTTGGTGGCGGTGTGGTGGTGCTACGCGGCTGAGCGTGTGGGGTGTGTACGTGTGTGTACGTGTGAATGTGTGTGGGATCCACGTGAACAATGCACGAGCGGATACGTTGGTGTTTGGTGGTGGCACTTGGCGGCAGCGAGCGCTTCTTTTGCTTTGTTGCTGGTCGTGTGACGAGTGATCGATTTGAAATGGAAAGAGCGCCGCATAGCGCAACAGTTGGTTTGAGTGCGATTTCTCGCTATATTATTGCACGCTCGGGGTCCGAATAGAAGATCGAAACAGCAACCGGTATACCAGTATTGTGGTTTGTCTCTTGTAAGGAGATGGGCCATGCTCCATTACTCACGCTTTTGGTCACCCATGTTGCTTACAAAAATCAAGATCTTGAGACCTGTTGGAAATGGTACAGTGCTCGTCGTGCATCAAAGTGATCGCGAGACATCTATCCCGACAATCGGTTGCCGCTTGTAGGTGTGGTAGCGAGACTACAAGAGTTGGCGAACGAGGAACAGCGCGTAGAGATTGACACTCATACTGCGTACTTGCATCATGCAAAGCAAGTTGCGAAATGGCACTTAGACG
>JAADXH010001025.1:0-14250 GCA_023337595.1 Globisporangium camurandrum | reverse complement strand
TTGTCTGCTCAGTGCAGCTCATTCATGATTGATCGGATTTGTGATGTTTCGACAGTTTGGTGTGTTTTTGCTCATATCGATCTCTCCGTTTTGTTGCTGTTTTTGTGCAGTTGTCGGTTTGTTTGACAAATGAGACGATTTTCTTTTATGAAATGAACACGTTGCTTGTTTTCTACACCAGCTACAAAGGCACAGTTAGTTGTGCTGTATAGTTATCTTGTTAATGATGGCTATGGCTACATATGACATCGACAGTCACCTGAGTTGACACATGCACATCGACGCAGAGATCAATTGCATAAGCTTGAATCGCCACCAGGCACAACCACAGAAGCATTGCATCGTACACATAGACATACGTTGGAAGGCGCAATGTATGGAAGTGTGGATATTAAGTCACAAACGCAATAGATGTAGGATGTAATTCGACCCAGTTGTTGCGCTTCTACTTTCAGCGCGCGCAAATACATGTAAAAGGAGGTCCTACACGACGTGTTTGTTAGTGACCATTGAAATGCGCACATGTTACATATGACAGCGCTCAATGTTATAAAACTATACTTCTTCTTATTTGCAACATACATGGACAAAATGAAAAATGTCTGTGTACCCCATGCAGCGCACATGGACCTACATGTAGTAATCACTCTTAAAGTGAAGGTAGCGACGCTCATAGAGTTCACTCACGTGGATGAACTTGATCACCGAGGTGTCAACGATCCGTCAAATATTTAGGCACACATAGAGCCCGCAGCTGGAGTCGAACCGCGTCTAGTTGCCGCCACAACGTCCGCGTCACGTGGGATCTCACCGCAACGCGTGGTAGTCGGCGCAGCGTTATGCGGTGGAGCTGTAAGTAACAGCATGATATATATGAAATGCGCAAACGTGGGCACCTGATCCACACATGTTTATCGTGCTTCGTTTTTCGGAATGGCAGACACGGTTTCATGATTCAGAGATGTGATGAACGCTGTGCATTCTCAGCCGGGTTTTCGCTAGCTTACAACGCGCTGAATGTAATGTTTTGCGAGTGAACGTTCCGGTGATGTTCATTTCTTCTACGTCAATTAGAGCGTCGACAAGTACAGTATAATGCCTGGCATATTTACTGTCGACATCAATCGATCACCTGTCCCGGGCTCATCTACAGAGGCGGCTGTTTGGCGCATATTCAGGAGCGGTTCTATGTCAAGACGTGAAATGCGTCGACGTTAATCACTTATTTTGGCACGGACTTATATCGAGGCGTCTTCGACGCATATTCCAAGAAATGAGTGAGAATCACCATGAGCAGCTTGGGATTATGAAGTAATTCGACTTGATCGTCGATATTGATGTGATCAACTCCGCAATCTTGACTTGGCCATGAATTCGACATGCCCCTTTCAAAGTAGCGTCGAAAGTCGCACGGTCTAGATATATCGTTATTTTAAGTGCCATAATACTGGTCCCATGTCATGAGCACTAATGTGCAGTTAGGTTAAAATAAGTTGGTATCGGATATGACGGCGCGCAAACTGTTTGTTTAATATATATTTGTAAAGTGTGTTGTCTTAACTACAATATGGATCAACACTGTTGTCGCCGATCAAAAAGCCCACATTTGCGATTATTTTCATCGTGAGACTATCGTTCGAGCTAGCGTTACAGTCTATGACGTCTGCTCATAGTTCCTATGCGGACGCTTCGTTGATCGCGTCGAGTTTATGTGTCAAGGTAGCCTTTATATCGATTTCGTAACCAATCCTTTGGAAATAAATTGGTAGACCTTTCAATAATATTATTATATACCGACGTTTCCAATAAATTGTGCAGTCAAGATGATTTGGACTGTTTCTGCGACTGATAGGGTTGCGACGGATCACAACCCGCAAGCGAAACAATTTATCATCATTGTAAACTCCACCGAATCCCCGATGCTGTGATGTCATGACTACGGAGTGTACTCAGTATCGCTCGTTCATCGTCATTGCGTTCTTCGAATCAGTATTTTGGGTGGTCACGGACTGCACGCAGTCTTTTCGTCGGTGTCGTGACCACTCTACAAATGAATATCTTACCTGACCCACACCCTACGTTTACACAACATGTCGAAACAACCATGAATGCCTACACCTGAGTGAGATTACCAGCACCTACGCAATATCACCAAGTGCACAAGCTAGTACGAGCAAGTACACTTGAGTATATTGACAACTCGTGTTGAGTTTTTGGCGAAGATTCAAGCGATGGTGGCAACTTCATCAAACATCTCGATTACATTTGCGTAATGCTCAGTGTTGTTCAGCGCCGCGACGTACTTTATCCCAATGTGATTTGCCTTAAAGTGTGTCGCACCCGCGGAGTCGTATTTTTCGACTTACTACTCGGGTGATTAGGTTTCGGTATCCATTAGCACGACGCATCTCTTCATATATATAGTGTAGCCATCAAGGTTGACTACTTCTATGGCGCTATTACAATGTCAACAAGTTTTTTTTACCAGGTGGGTATTTGTTCTGTTACCGAAGAATAGGAAATGCGAACGTCGATGCATGAATCTCTTGACAACGCATGAATATCTGGTTTCGTTCATGTACTTGATGATTATTTCTACTTGATACTGTCGCGCCATGCCACAAGATGTCGTTACTGTTTAAACCTCGTTTGTATGGGTGTATTTACGAGGTTCTTTATGATCTTGGCTATGGCAACTTGGTCGGCTTCGCTAATGTGTCCAAACCCATGTTCGCGACATATATTGACGAAAAATGACTCGTGCTTATTACAATCGTACAACAACTTGTCGTAAACAATTACTGGGGCACCCAAATCTCATGTAAACCTTTAATTACGATAGAGACTCGCCAATGTGACGCCTATTCTGGACTCGTCTTGATAAAATGGTCCAGCGCGCGCATTCACCAATCAACGGCGCTACCTGAACAATGATCGTCCAATACCACCACAGTACATAGTTTGATTGTACATAACGAAGCATACCCAAAAAAACATACAATAAGATTACGTGCAAATCATGTTATCTACAAATGTACAGAAAGGCTTGTACAACCCCATGTCACACAATCTGACCGCACATTCATTTGCATAAACATTTTATTTGATGGTAAGTGGAATGAACCGTCAGCATTATATAAGATCGCTCGGCTGTTTGTCACTTGCGTGGGTTTTTCAACGATGTCACGCCACTTGACCTTGTGCTTATTTGTCAATTAAAGCGACTTTCTCATACTCAATTTCGAGTTCTCTTTGTGACTAGTTGTGAAAGCTAACCACACGCTGTAGTCATTGTCAAATACGATACGTTTTCAACGGCTTCAAGTCGACAGCAGTAAGTAGACGAGCGCGTTTTGCCAATTTTAACGTGATGAAGACATTGGTGACGTTTCCATCACTTATTAATTTCTGCTTTGCTCGTTATGCATTCTTAAATGGCTGGTAAATTACCCTTCCACGGCAGGTCCAATTTCCTGAATGAACATTCGATACGGCTGTCATGTACGTGCCACAAGTGATGCTATTGGCCAGCTTGAATGCCGTATCAAATTCTTCCCCCTCGCATTCGAGGCGGGGATCTAATCAGGATGATACAGGCCGGCGTTGAAGTAGGATGATGGACCATATTCCACTCGTGTAGATTCGATCAGAAATGGTTAAACAATGGTGGTACCGCCGTCGAGGAAAGCAATGCCGGCTATTGAGTTTGCGACCATCTGTCGCTTGTTTTTACTCGGTCGGCAATGTCGATCCACAATCTGGGAGAGAATTCTGAAATATGTCCTGTTGTGACCATGGCTGCATAGCTAAATATTAGCGGGTGAAATGCGGACACTGTTGTCCGCAAAAGGAAATGGAGAACACTAGGACATGTTTAGTTAACGTGTGTATCTTGTGCAATGCTATATAGTTTATCACGCCCGGCAGGATAAGAGAGAATTATGTGCAGACCAAATCCTGTACAACACCGCTGCGTACTCGATTGCTTTATTGTGCCGGTTTATCATCTTGTCGATTCGCTTTGCAACTCCTCAGTCTGCAGAATATTAAAATTATGTTGTGAGCAGCATCAGCAGGATCCCCTGACGCTCTCGCACATTACCAGCTAATCAACTGCTTCGTCTCTAAACGACTTATAGCTATCAACTGAATACTCCAGTTCTATATCAGGTTAGAGCAAAACGCCACCGCATAAGAGCGAGCTATTTCAGCGGCAAGCGACCAAAGCACTTGATCAGTTGCTACTATATGAAACTTTCTTAAACGACAAAGCGATGTGACCCGTCATCGAGATGCAGGCGGCACAGATGACGGTAGTCTAGATGTCGCCAGGGTGGGATGCTATTGTTGTGGGTGGTGCGCGTAGATCAGCGTCGTCGGCACTGGTGCAATTGCATGCTTTTATCAGTGTCGCTGTCGTTGATAGTGCCAGTAGGGTTCGCGCGGTGTGGCTTTGTTTGCGGCTCTGCCGCTTTTTGTGCGTTGTTATCGCTGAACTCACTGGCGATGATGGCGCCAATGCAGCGGCCCGTGCACCGGATTTGTACTTTTGTGTGCCAGACGCACTCGGACAAACCTCTGTGGTGCTTGCACGTTGTTTCGATTTATGTGCTTGTGTTTGACAGACTTGGAAATGCTGTTGTCAATGCGCGTCCTGATATTGCGAGCGACGATGCAGCATCGTGGAGACGCACAATGGTCGCAATCATGAGTGATGATGCTATAGTAGTCGATGCTACATGCGTCCGGGGTGCTTGCGTTGGCGTCCATAACGCAACAGGACTGGGTGATGTCTACGGTGCGACTGTTATGTGACGGTTTCGCGCCCGTGTCGGCAGCGAAGGCCACACTATGGACATTGACCAAACACCACTAGATTGTAAATTCGCAAATGGAAGCACACACATACAAGAAGCGAACAAAGATACAAAGCACAATACACATCGAGTACGTTCAATTCTTGAATCATATATAATCGCTCGTCGACGCCGCGGAACTCATCCGCACGACTTATCGCAGTCGCTCTACGTTCAGCATTGTGGTAGATTGTGACGTTCGAGAGGTTGTCTTTTCCAGATTGTATACTGCAAATCACAGATAGCGCCAAATGGGTCGAGAACGGAACCCCTTCAAGTTATAGTCGCTTTGCTGGCCTCTCGGTTTATATGCGTACACGATGAATCATAATGATTGAATGGCGACGAACGCGAGCTGCAGTTTGGTAGTAGGTATGTCAACTTAAAGATAATGATATTTATACTTTGATGTAGCTATGTGAAATGTAAGCATGGCAACAACTAAGTGTTTTGGTGGAATCCTAATACAAATCTGACATTCTTAAATATGCAACTAAAAATGGGTCGAAATGCATACAAGATGTTGGTCGAACTTAAATGTGAGGCAACAACGCAAATACATTAGTAAACAATATCACATCACACTACGACAAACAAACTACAACATCAATACTATCTAGCGTGGTGCCGCCAACTGATTAGCGCCTTGTGAAGCCGGCCTATTACGTGAAGCTACATGAGATGCGCGAGTAGTGCATGCAAAGAGCACACAACACTACAATACGCATGTGTGTGCGTGGAACGTCGCCAAACATCGAAAACAGCGATATGGACAGCATAAACTTCAACGCAAGTCGTCACGCAGACCACAGCAAATCTAACTGTGCGGCTACACGATACCGCTCAAACTTCCTCTTCGCCAGCAATCAATAGTGGCCGCACATCTTCCTTGCGGCTTCGGCACGGCCGCAGCGCGGACGTTTGCGCTGTTAACGCGGTTTCGACATTGATGCTGTTGATGCTGAGCGCAACGACACCAGCAACAGCGACGAGTATATGATTACTCCCAGCGACCACGAGTACACGGCGCTCGCAGAAGACGCGCACTCGGTCAAGTATCGACCGCTCTTTAAAACTCACATCAGCTTGGAAAAATGGAAATCGAGAGATGGCACATAGGTACGCAAGCACAGCACATTTACAATGATCGTTGAGTTCCACATGTCGACGTTGGTTCAAGCGCACCATTAGGGTGTTGATAGAATTGCGTCGCATGTGAACAGCTCGCAAGAACAAGTTGGAGCATTTGTATCCGCAGATGCGTCACTGTCGTTGATTATCTATTAAAAAACACAGATTATTTGGGCTCGAAGTACTGAAAAATCGAGTCGATATCATCATCAGCATTTTCGAGTACATGCGTAAGCGACGTACTAGATGCAGAGGCAGCAACCTGAAACGAAGACCGAGCTTACAGCGCGTGTACGAGAGCAAAACAACTCTATTTTTTTACGAGTATACTCGTTGCATCGGACTTCTCGTGGCGCGCATGTCGTACCGGTTTAAACAAAATCTGGCGAATGGTTCGTTACCGGTTTAGTTGGCGCGGTGCCGACTGGCAACATCATAATGTTCATGTCTTCAAACAGATTTGACCGGCTCGTACAGTCGAAATACAAGCAACAGCGACTCCAAAGAAAATCAGGACCGAGCTTGGACACTGCACTCTGTAATTGATTGCATGCAGTCGACGTTTTGTCGCGGTTGCAAGCTGCCATAATGCTATCGTCTGATGTAGGTAAAATGTCGATCGCAGTCGCCAACTTCACGCTCCAATATCTGAAAGTTACGCCGCTCAAAAGGGGGGCAAAGATGGTTGTGTTGTGCTATGAAGAGCCCGACAGTTGGTATCTGTAACTTTAGTGACTATTTTGGAAAGTCACAATTGTGACTTGTCAATAATGTGCAATGTGCGGTAGTGCTAAATGTCATTTTCCTGTGAAGTAGAAATAGTGTTAAGTGGATTGTATGAGCGTGGTCATTTGTTTGGCTGAGTTGTCTCATCCAAACAAGATGCTAGGACGAGGCAGCTTGTAACAGTTCAGGACTCGAGAGTTGTTTGAGATATAGTTGGATCCGTTCCATCAGAATGGAATAGGATGGGAGAAGAGTCCACGTAAGCTCTTGTGGCTTAGAGCTTAGACTTTAATAACGTGCATTCCATCACGTTGCCAGACTATAACTCAATCAATCACGTTGTTTATTGTAATTGTTTGAAGGGTGGTGCGGAATAACTTGAATAGCGTCACCTCCAGCGCTATTAGATTCATCTGTTTGTAGTGTATAATACGAATTTCAAAGGATTATTCATCGAGCGTGTCGATATGGCGTTCGTGACTGCGTACTATGTGCTGTAATATCTCGCACATTAACGCGGACTCCCCAAACCGTGATCCACATGTTCCTACACCACAAGTCCATCTACTTGACGAGACAGCAGAAGACTTCGTAATTGATAATGTAACTACAAGTATTCGTGTATTCCGCACTGGTTGATCGTCACTAGATATTTTCCACTGATCGATATACACGGGTTCGCTCGCTAACAGGACATCTACGGCTACAACATGAAAATTTGCGCAAATGAGAACTATATGAAGGAAAACTTGGATATCTATAAGACGATAAACGGCAGCTTCAAGCTACGCCGCCGTTCGTGCAAAGCCTGATCGATCGTCAAGGCGCTCACGTACAAACGCCGGCGCAAACTGGAATCGAGTGCGTCGTGCGAATAGATAAGCGCCACGACGTTAGGACCGAAAAGCGCTATGACAAGCGGCGCGTCACCAGCAAGGACCTCCGACGAATTGCTAAACTTCACTACAAGCAATGCACCTGAAGGAAACGCTCCCGAACGATCGACAAGCTCGCCATGATCTACACGTAGGAAGCTTTAATGGACGACGAGATCGCCATTATCGCTTGTTGGGGCTGTAGCACGCACATCACAGGCAAGCGATGACGCAAAGTCGACCAGCGCAGAAGGAGCAAACGCACCAGGAAAAAGATCATCCATGCGGGTGCCTGTACATTCACTACTGGAACTTCAGTAGACACTTCAGAAGGCGCGGCGATTGACAAATGCGCAAGGAGCCGCTCGATCCTCTGTACACATCCATTAAACACTGCAGTGCGAGCAGTGACGGCGACACTAGGTGTGCACTGCTTGCGTTGTTGCTGGCGGTTGCTGCTAAAGTCTACTTATATGTGCTGCTGTGTGCACTGCCCAAATGCTACCTGTGCAACTTCATGCGTCACCCTGCGTTTGGCGATGCGCACACGTGCTTCCGGATACGGCATAAAGTCTGAAGCCGAGGCAAGGGAAACAATACAACGCGCATATTCTAATGCGTAATCCCGGAAAGAAACGCAGCAACAGGGAAAATTTCGTGGCCGAGGACGACGAGTAAATGGACAATGCATAGGCAGAGATAGGCACAGCAAGCGCACAAGGCAAGCGTTAAGTAAATATTTCGAGCATGACATCAACGAATTCATACACCTATTGGACGATAACTTGATTGAATATATCTTTTTTGCGCACTCATTATCATGACTTAGTGGGTCACAGTTTAGCCAGCATTCTACTCTTGACACAATCGACATGTCAAAACCAAGACGATAAATTCCGTTTATACGTGTCTTGAATGTCGATCGTGTCGGATATATTTTGAGTTTAGTATTTTCATGTTATGTACAAACATTTAGTGAGCTGACATGGAAGGATCAGAAAATGTAAAAATTGTGGTGTTTAGTTATTGCACGGAGAATGGTGGGTTCAGAAATTCGGCAGGAGCGTTTTAGTCTTGAAAAGGTGTAATGTATCATGTCTTTCAAATTGTATTAGTTCAGACGAAAAACCTGGGAGAACACATACTTCGTTGTTGACATTTAATATATGTATGAAAAACTTTGTAATAAATTGGCTTATCACGGCACTACCAGAAACTAATTGGCGCATCCTGGCTCAGCCAACATACGTGATGTGTTATGGCCCATTACTTGGATGTTGATATGTGTGGTACACATCACATCTTAGTGCCCTAGAAGGGAAGTTACCGGTATGATACCGGTAATATTTCCGATACCCATGTGCACTGGTGAAGACATTGGATGATGTCATAGGACATGTAGTAATCATGTCCGAAATGATGGTTCATAAATCTTTAGTACTCTTGAGGAAACACGACGAGTGACTCGTCGAGCGTCAATGTCTGGGTACAACTGAGAGGCTTTGGCCAATCACGTCGCAGGGAATCTTCTTGTCAGATTTCAAGTTCAAGGTCGGTAAGTTGAACCTCAAGGTACTCAAGGCTTTACAAATCAGGATAGTAGGTTTTATATGCAGGCATGAGGTTTTTCTCATAAAACCTCAAGGAGCCCTTCAGGTGCATTACGAGTAGCGCAGGAAACACAACAGCTTTTCAATTCAGTTGCAATTTTACCATCAATCACACAAGTCGCCTCCACTACCGTCTCTCTCTGAGACCTTCGGCTCAAGACCAGCTCGGCTAAGGCAATCGGCTTTTCTAGTAAGAGTTCCCTTTGCCAAAGTTAGCGCTTCCTCAAGACACGGGATCAGTGCCGTCCAGCTGTTCGCTTACGCGCTATTGTATGTGTTTTCGTGTGGCATTTTTGGTCAAGTACATCACGTTCGAGTTTCTGAAATGCTGGTATACGTTGTGGTGTGATACTTGCTTAGTGTGTGAACTCATTTATTTAAAGCCGTCCTCCATGGTGCCAAAATTTATGGAGGGTGTTGCTCGAGACGAGTAGTTCGCCATCAAAATTGACGACGAATCCGAATGGCTTGATGTGCACCTTCGGCTAGGTCGATAGCAAGGCGAGATTGATTACCAACCGTGAAAAAGCATCTTGCTGCTTGGAGTTGTGATTGCGTTAAATGTTAATACAATTTGATGCTGTCGTAGTTTCTCGTACATTTTACTTGGCAATAAAATCTCGCTCGTCGAGGTAAGTGGCACGCCGTTGACTGCGAAGCGCGTCCATAACATAAATTACTTGAAGTTCGTGCAAAACGCTTGAGTTTGGACAACGTCCATGTTTGGTATACAATTCATAAAGTTCCAGCAAAATACGAGTGCGTCGATTTAGCTCCGATTTAAGTAGAGTTCGGGATATTGAGCAGGAATATTCGCATGTTATTGGTAACAATATAAATAATAAACGGCGAGCTAGGTAAATTAAGCCGACATTTTGACGCGAGGATAGAAACGTGCAATTAAACATCGCGTTCAAGCTTCCATGTCGATCCGATGCGTTCACTATATGAGCTTCGTGTTCTTATGCAAAGCTCACTAGACACAGCGTAATACAAGTAATCAACGTGCTTACTGCGGAGCCGATACAAATGGGAGGCAAATCTTCTGGTTCTGCTTGTTGCGAGGAATGATGCGACAAACGCGGTCTGGCATATACCTCAATGAGTCATGGAGCGGCTGGTAGTGATCGTGGTCGTTAACTTAGCAGTCTCGGTGAGGTGGTGGTCACGGTGTTGTTGTGTGTGATGGCTCAACTCGTTAAGTTGGAGCTCAATATGTGCCACAGTTGCTTGCGATAAATAGCCAACGTCATTAAATGCCATACAAGCGCAACAATTACGTCGACGATTCGATCGTCATGTGCGCGAGAGCACGACAAAATTCTGGCAAGCTATAAAGCCCGCTTAACTCGACATGCCATGTGCAGCCCGTCGACTTGTTCTTTGCAACGAATGAGCAGAAATGTGGTACGAGCAGTTAAAAGTGGTCCCATTAATACTCGTGCCAAAATGCGGGGTCCACGGATGCCATCCTATATGTTGTCGTTGGTGGCGGTATTTCGGTAAGTGTTAAAAGCTGAGACTGTTGTAAAACGTTCGGTATTTCAGTAGGCGTTAAGTGCGTTGCAGACGTGTAGACGTCGCACGCGAGAGTTTGATGTTGATGACGTAGGTGTGAGCGCGTCACGAGTTGAGAATCTCTTTATGTAAATTATTGACGCCTTTTTGCTGCCGAATTGACCGCTGAAAGATCCTGGATAGCACGGGGTCTTGGCAAACCGGATTGTGGTAAAGTGGGGAACCCAAATCCATGTGGTTCAGTCACCAATCCGGTCGAACTGACGTTTTGATCAAGATCCAATCATGTAGTAATTGTGTCGGAAAGAAGTATATTGCACAGAGAGATTACCACATTTCATATTACATAAAATTGAACTTAATGAAGTTCATGGGGGAATTATGGAAATAGTCGACGTCGACAAATTTCCGGCAGGAAGCATGTTAGCTAGACAGACAGTCAGAGCAAGTGCTAGGATGAGATGTTGCTAGGAGGTGGTTGGAAAAATAGGTCAAAACATGATCATCGAATAGATGCATCATATATCAAGTCAGACCAGAATTTGCCATTACACAGCATATTACCACAATTTGCCACTACGCAATATATTTCAATACAGATCACAATTTGCCATTTCAGCCTCAGGTCCTACCTTATGTGATCGTCGTGGATTTACTCTTCAGCTAACTCGTTGCAGATCACCATATTCTCGGCCAACACCAACCCGACAAAGACAGGAAGGATGGTAAAGCCCGATCATTTTAGCGAAGGGAGTCCAGTTCGTACCAGACACGTCGCGCCATTCCATGCGCAAACCTGTTAACATCGCTTCACGACTTCACCGATCAAGTAAGCCTATCCCTGTACCGATCGTGCGTCTATCCAACGCACCGAGTGCTTCATCCTCTTGTACCAACGCAACACGCCAGTTCAGAGTCACCGCCACACGTGCGTTACTGCTGATACGTTGGAGCGCTTGATAGCAAGAATTTTATCTGTGGTGTACCATAGGATCGTCACGACATCGCGCACGACAAGGAGGTTTTTCGTTGGCGTACGCATCTTAAATTCTAGTCCTCGAAAAAGGCTGGATCTGCGGATTTGCAGTATTAAGGATTAGATAAGACGGCTAGAAGTCGCCCTTGGTGTGTCATGGCTAATCGGGGATTGTAATCAAAGAGCAAGTTGCAACGTTCTGCTCGTTGGAAGACACCTCGAACGCTTGGGTCGGTAGGTGGCATTGGCGACGGACAAGGAGGCGTAACATTGTTGGCTGACGCGACACGTTGTAGTACAATCGACAATGCCGTTAAACGTAATAGACGCAGCAGGCGCGCTTCTTTCCACGCCTCGGCGAGCTTTTGCTTGATTTTCCCGACACATGTTCGTAGCTTGATGACGACAATGTGATGTTAGTTGCGGGGTGATGCGATATTTAATGAATTACTGACAGCAGCAAAAGGGGCGCAGCTAAACGCTGACATGGACTTCGAAAATCAAACATCAGACATGGAGCGATGCTGCTGCCGGTGCTGTAGCATTGGCGCATGGGAACGATGGCTGGTCGTCTGCGCCGACCTGGTGTGCGGTGCGGAGAAATTGCGGTGGGTTGTTCACATTAGATGTCCCGAAATGTTTATTCTTTTGCGTTGGTGCAGTAGTCGCGGATGTTGTGTGTCACCGTCATCATCTTGAAAATGAAGGAAAGAAAACGATCAAGTCACCGATCGCTTCATAATATGTCCCGAGACTGGCTGACACGAGTGCTTCATGGTATCTCGACTACAGGTTTTGCATTGATGGACGCGATAACGTTTGTGACGTCGCTGGTGGCATCCGCAACTGCAATGTGCATTTGTAACTGGTGGATTCGCAGCGTTGGTTTGCAAACAAGAATATAATTGGACAATGAATTCGGTACGGAACTCACTTTGCAGAATATTACAAGCGTATTTACTTGCTCGCTCTGATGAGGATGCATCGACGCATCTGAATATTGATATGGAAACTATTTTTTGTACCAGCCCAAATTAACTTAACGTACTCCGCAATTTATAGACATACACATGAATTAACATAAACATATCTGTTACACTGAACTAGTGCAGCAAAGAGATCACCTCCAATGGAATCAAGTTTACATACATAGGTACCAGTCGTAAATGAGTGGTTCATTCTTTTAAAAACAATCTCTGCAGTTTCTCCATTCGCCACGTGAATTGCACATCACGAGCATTGATATACTGCCAGGTAGTTGGGGTCAATCGTTTATGTATTTGCGGTGCACATTGTAAATGAGTACTAAGCGCTCTATCCATTTTTACCATCATTTTATATACCATGCTCTTAACTAACTGATATAGTATTTCGACCCGGACCTTTTACACGTAGTGACCTAATTACTACGTAAAGAAGATGATTTACTGAACATTTGCAATTAAACGAAATACCAACAAGGTACATACAACTGCATGGTAAATAACAAACCACGGCTATATCTATGTTGTAAAACAATCGGTAACACTGAATCAATTGGTCTATAATAGTGCCAACGTGCGATGTGTCGTTGCTAAGTTGAGCTGGTCCACAAATCAATGTTGGAGCAATACTGCCCAATGGAGAGCTGAATAGTTGTCGCACAGCGCTATGATCGATTTTTAGTACTTGTTGTAGTAACGATATTAAAGTTTAGTCTACTGCGATAAAATAATAGTAACACATACAAATTATGGGCTTATGAGTACAGGTTAATCCCCTTTAACACCGCATTACCTCGTTGATTTCAATAATGAGTTCAGAATAGACATGAACGTTGCTTAAATATCACTTCAGAACTACTCGAGATGTGTATGTATATTTGCATCGAATTGACGAGAACCTAGTTTGTATTTTCAAAGCACTTAGTTATCGTATGCGCTCTACTGCAACATCAGATAGTGCATGCACTCTGTACGAACAAAAAACACTTTTGGTGAAGGTTATATTGGTAGTAGTTTTGTGCGATCCACATTTGTTGCTGAACTTGCTTTTTGTAAGCGTCGCTTCGTTTTGATCACTTGTCGCGTAAATGTGGTTACTCATGTGTGAGTGTTTAGGAAAGTGGTGTTGTCTTGTAGTGATACTGACATCCTCTCGTTCATCCAGACAGTTGATATCCGAGTGCAAAGAAAAGCCATTATACCAGTAAAATAACTCATTCGACAAATACTGGCTGTTTCTGGCGTTGTTCCAAATTTGATACAAATTGACTGTGCAACTAGCACTTTCTTCTCATCATGGATCGGATGTCTGCATGAACAAGTATTTCAAGTTACTGTAAACATTTGCACAACTGGAAATTAGCATTGTTTGGTAAACAAGAGGATGCCGGTACACATATTAAGCCATACCATGAATATGCTGCCACCAAAATCTGTTCTGACACTCATTCTGACATATTTGTAAAAACGTAAAATTGATGGATAACAATGTGTATTTACTCTCTCAGCCAGCTTTCAGTCACGCATTGGATATTTGGCAAAATCCTTCTCACACGTTCTTCTCGCGCTCGCAAG